>JAADXE010000430.1:0-25542 GCA_023337545.1 Pythium coloratum | reverse complement strand
TGACAGGAAGCCACGAATCGTGGCTGAACGATAATGATCACTCCATCGGAGCTGCTCCAGACAGCGAATAGACCAGGCGACTAAAGAGATGTCAAGGAGCTCGTTCGGATGCGGCACATCACGCAGCTCGTTGCCTGCAAGCTCCACGTGGATCCCGAGGCGTGGTGGTTCTTACGAGCGTCTGAGCGGCAGTGGTTCAGTTCGTTCGACCCCACAGCGTATGACCAGACGACGCTCATCCCGAAGATGACGTTCACGCCCCGGATTCAGGTCGGCACGACGGCCGACGACACTATCGATGGAGTTCGTCGACTACACGACATGCTGCTTCCCAAAGATGATGAGGTAACCCACGCGTTTGACGCTAGCAAGACGGAACTGATCAAGAATCACTACCCCAAAAACAAACTGCGCGACTTCATACTGCCCATTGGGCTCGAATTCTGCCCCTAAGACCCGCAGACTAGTGAGGCTCTTCAGCTGTATCTTCGAAGCGTCGTCCAGTTGGTAGAAGCTCTACAGCAGAGACGACCAGCGTCTGACCGCTAGTATCCCTTCAGATTGGAAGATATCAGCCCAACGTTGTACCGCCGCCACTTGGACTCTGTACGAGAGGAGCTGCGGACTCTTCTATCGTTCGGTGTCCCCGTCAACAACCGCTTCCGCCGCATCAGTCGTCACCACCGTGATACATTCATTTGCCCAGAGAGCAAACGCATCTACGCCGCGCTAGCAGAGAACCCAAGCCCAGTCGGAACTCAGTTGTCTCACGGTGTTGCTGCAATCCGCAAGCTCGAGCAAACAGAGGTCGACAGTTCGAGTGAGTTGTGGTCTGCTGTGGCATTTGCTCCGAGCCTCCGTGAACTCGCAGTTCGCTACGAGTTCTCCGAAGACCCCGACGCACGCATGAATCAAGTCAAGTGGCTGTCATTCGCACTGAGAAACGGATCTCTCCGCTCGCTCGTGCTGGACCAATTGAGCCACGTGTTGAAGAAATGACAGCGTTTCGAGAGATCGCAGAGTCTTCTGATCCAGTACGACTGCTGGCGTCCTCTGATCAAACAGGAGATGTTCAAATCGGAGATGGTCCTCAAGTAGTGGCATTCAAGGCCAACGCCGTGATTAAGATGGCCAGCAGTGAGCCCAAGACGCTTTGTGAACTGGCTATTGATGCGGATTGGCGTTTTCCCGTGGTGGCAATTCACTCTGGAGAGAAGCGAATTGAATTCGTCGTACCAGGGTATGCGATCTGCTCGGCATCCATGTCCGACGTTGCAGCGATTGATACTGTGACACCAGCGCCGTCTCTGCTAGACAGGGGAGACGGTGGGCTTCGCACACTTCAAATAACGAACTGGTACCAGCGACAATCTGGCCTCGCCACTCGTTTTCTTGAGGTATACGGCCGGTCGTTACGTGAGCTGCGTTGGAATGGGAACGAGAACTGGAATTTCGCAGGTGATCGACCTTCTGACGACGATCTCGTGGCGATACTGCCGAGCTGTCCACACCTCGAGTCGCTTGAAATCCAGCACCGGCGTCTGTATTCACTTCAAATGCTTGTACGCCACTACGAGCCCCCCTCGTTCTGCCTACGCAGGCTCAAACTCACGACCACACCCGTGCCTCCACAAGAGCTGGTCCAGTTTTTCACTCACTTGACAAATCCTCGGACTCGGCTGGCAAGAGTCGCCCGAGTTCGTGTCCTTCACCGACAGTTATGCCGACGACTTTGTGAACGTCAACAGAGCGTTCTGCTGCGTCAATGTCGCTGTGATCGACGCCGCCTTGGCCATGCTACGTACGAATCGCACGCTCTCGTACTTCTGCCTAGGTATCTCTCATAGGTATTGGGAAGCCCACCACCGCCGTTTCGACGCAGAGAAGGGCGTTCGAGTGCAAACAAGCAAGCGTCTACCACTTCGCGAGCGACTCGCGTTTCTCAGTGTATATGAGTCTACAGGAAACGAATCCGCGATCCAGAGACTGGACAATGGCTGCGTGTTGACTTTCTCACGCACGCAAAGATTCGACAAGTCATCATCGAGAAAAAAGGGTACGAAGCACTGCAAGATTAGTGACGATGGCAAGCTCGTCGTTCGTCCTCAATGTGCGATACGGTCACCATGGTCACGATCACAGTCGCAGGCAAAGCAGATCGTTGGATTCAATTGATATATGACTAGTGAAGCTATCTACCAGTGCTCATAGCGATAACATCAACGCGAAGCACACTACCAACGCTGCTACTCCTATTGACTGGTGATGCGTGAGAGTCGACGAGTCGGTGTTCCCGTAGGTTGGCGATCCAGGAGCAGGCTGCGATACAGCTGGGTATGGCGACATGTCCATGTCAGCCGACGAAGCGATGTCGATGGGTGGCTCTGTGGCTGAGTCTTCTTCGTAAGAGTTCGAAGCGGACGACGACGACGACCCAACGCTGCCATCTTCAAGAGCTCCTGAGCCACTGGACGACTGTGGGAGTGGGGGCTTGGTGGTCGCCTTGGACTTTGGTGTTGTCGGGACTGGGGACGGCGTGCCACGCAGAGACAGTAGCGGCTCTTCCTTCAACGTCTCGCCACGGACAGTCAAGCACCACACGAGGCGGTGCTTGAGCCATTCGTGCTGCGTGAGATCACCAGCTCGACTCGAAAAGAGACACTCTTCAGCATCACCAACCGAGTCACGGAATAGAACTTGGCAGGCATCGGAGCACGAGCGCGTAGCTGATACTGTGGTGAGAGCCTTCAAGCACGCTGTGTATTCCGGTGCGTTCTCGTACGCGGCATTCCACGACGCTTGCTGGACACTGGTGCACTGTGGAGCCGTCGGTGTTGCCTTGGGAACGTACCGCAGACTCGCGAACTTGCGTGCGTTCACACACCGCGTGACTCGATACGTCTCGACTTCACGTGCAGTGCCGTCCGTGCCGTCGTACGAGCAGTTAAGCGCCTGTGTCGCGGAGGCATTGAACGCCTGCAGACACGCGTCATCAGCACACGTGTCGAAGTCTACGAGTCGGTAGACACAGGCCGTGAAAGACGCGTCCCACGTAGCAAACCCATGAGGCTTGGCGGCGTCCGCAGGCGAGCAGGTCTCGTTCACTGGCGCAGGATTCCATGCCACACCCACAGGCCAGAAAGGCGTCTCATCGGCACGCGGACTGTCGGCAGACGCAAGCGGCGAAGAGACACAGAGAGATGCCAAGGCGATGGCTACGGCGACGCGCATACTGTAGCTGCTGGACGGCGGATCACGAACAGAGAAGAAGGAGATGAAGATGGAGAAGACCGCGGCCGCGGCTGCTCGCCCATAGAAGAAGCTGCTGCGGTCATAGTAGGAGGAGCATTGGATTGGAAGAACCGGGTTCCGATTTGCATTGGCGGGCGACGGTGATGTGCGACGTGTGCCAAGATGAAGAGTTGGATCCGTCCGCTTGGGGGCATCTCCTATCGGTTTCTAACAGAAATGATCCCTGGAAACTTTTCCAACATGGCTACATAATCCTCTTCAAGCGACCTTCGCGCAACATTTCATGTGACGTGTGACGAAGAGAGCTCTTCGTGACCAGCTGGTGGAAGCTCCAAGCCACACTTCAAGCAAATGACAGGCAATGCACCATGGCGTGTTTGCTGAGCTATCTAACCGACCGACACTTTGACTGGATACCAGTGCGCCTGCACCCAGTTCTGGCTCTTGAGTAGATGTACTGTACGGCACTGTAGCTGGTACATGAAACCGATCTATTGGAAAGATCACTGTGTGAATGTGGCGGCATCGGCAGCTCGCCAGTCGTATCTCCCGCCACGTGGGCGCTAGGAATGGATACGTAGGTGGGCCTGTTGCTCAGGCAATTCCAGGCACTCGCCGAAGCATCCGAGAATCCAGTGATGGCTACTTGCGTGGTGAGTACCATCAAGGCTACGATTCTTCCTGATGATGAAGACAGTCTGCCGGATATGACCCCATGGCGCTGGCGGTGAGCAATCTACGAAGGCCGGGAAGAGCTCAGATTAGAGTGATCATTCCAGCATTCGCTCACAACTGAGCAAGCCACGTGGACTGTACCACCATGAAGTTCTCTTCGTTTGCAGCGCTTGGCTTGGTCGCCTCTGCGTCAGTGACATCTGCTCGTGCTGGCAAGATCCACCCAAGTGTCCATCGATCTCTTCAGCTCACAGGCTCAGCAGACATTCTCATCTCGTTCAAGGACGGCCCGCAGGCGGCACTCGACCGCGTAGATGTCTCCAGCGAGTCCCGTGATCGTGAAGACCGCGTGGTGGCTGTCGTCGAGGCCTTGGAGCAGCACGCCCAGCAGACACAGAAGGAAGTCCTCGACCTCGTGGCCAAGTTCAAGGGGCCAAGCGAACGACGAAGTGCCGACTCGACAGTTCAAGGGCCGAGTATCACGGCTTCACGTAGTTTCTGGCTCACGAACCAAGTGTGGATCGCCGGTGCAAGCGCCGACTTTGTCCAGACTGTCAGTGCGTTGCCCAGTGTCGCTGCGGTGGTCGCGGATGAGCGCGTGCCGTTTACGGAGCCCGTCATGGACGACGAGGCCCACAACGCCGTGATCAAGGACGGCAATGCGACCATCTCTGCCGGTGAGGATGGAAGCTCTTCGGCGGCTCAGTGGGGCGTCACGAAAGTCCGTGCACCGGAACTGTGGACGCAGAGCATCACGGGCACCGGCGTCATAGTAGGCAGCATTGATACGGGAGTTCGTGCGTCCCACGAAGTCTTGGCGTCGTCGTTTCGAGGCGATTTCGGTTGGCACGATGCCATCTCGCAACGCGCCGAGCCATTTGATGACGATGGCCACGGCACCCACACTGTCGCTACGATGGTTGGACAGAATGGGTACGGCGTGGCTCCTGGCGCCACTTGGATGGCGTGCAAGGCCTGTGATGCTGATGGCTGCCTCGGCTCGAACCTTGTCGCGTGTGCTGAGTGGATGACCTGCCCGACGTCAGCCTTGACTGGAGTCCGCGACTGTACAAAGGCCCCACACGTCATCAACAATAGCTGGGGCGGCGACAAGAACCTCGGCTACTTCAGCGACGCCATCGACGGCTGGCGCAAGGCCGGCATCATCCCGGTTTTCTCCAGCGGCAACAATGGACCAGGTTGTGGCACTGTAAGTTCTCCAGCTGACCTCGCGACCGTTATCTCCGTGGGTGCCACGGATCGTACAGATCTCTTGGCCTCCTTCAGCAGCAAAGGGCCTGGAGTAGGCTCACGTGTGAAGCCCGACATTGTCGCCCCTGGTGCACAGATTCGATCGGCAGTGCAGACGGCCGACAACGCCTACGGTTCCATGTCTGGTACGAGTATGGCAGCCCCGCATGTGTGCGGCGTCATCGCACTGATGCTCAGCCAGAACACGAAGCTGTCGTTTGATGAAATCGCGGGCTTGCTCAAGGGAAGCACGGAGGCCGGAGCGCTCAAGTCGACAGGCGCCAACTGCGGCGGCATTGACGAAAGTCTATTCCCGAACAATGCGTACGGCGCTGGACGCATGGACGCTGTGGTCACACTCGAGAAGATCGTTACACCAGCTCCAGTGCCAGTCCCAACGCCTGCACCAGTGCCTGTGCCTGAACCTACGCCAGCTCCGACCCAGGCACCTGCTCCAACCCCAACGCCAGTCGTCACGCTAACGCCAGCACCAACACCAGCACCAACAAACCCGTCCGTACAGGAGCCGTACCAGCAGCGGCTTCCTACGCAGCAGCAGCTCCAGTGGGCATTCGCTCAGGTTCTCGCGCTGGCTGCAAGTGAGCCGTCCGCCGGTACGGCCATCGCTGCGGACGTCGACTCGGTCACCAACGCGATCACTCCCAGCACTCTCGGCTTCCGTTGATCCCTCTTCTTGTCTTCTTGTGTGCGTATTTGTAAGTGTTTCACATCTCAAATCCTCCAAACGTAGCCATGTTCAGCTGCAAATGGGTACACTTCCCCTAACTGGATATTTTTGGCGGCAACCCAAACTCTGATTCGCTTCGCAGCTCTTATGACACTGAATGATGAGACCAGTCAAACGCCGCGGCGCACTGTGACGACCCCATACAGCAATTGCAGCCGTGTACCACCATGAGCATGACGTATGACGCAGCGGATGTCGAGTGGGAACCCATCAAGTTCCAGGAGATCACAGTCTGCGAGCCGATCGGCGGTGGCGGCGTGGCGCTCGTACACCGAGGCATCTACCGCAAGCGTTCTGTCGCACTCAAGACCATTGTAAGTCGTCAATTGTCTATAGTAATAAGCATAGTAGGTCTCGTGCTGATAGTTTGCTTGATTTTTAGTTCGATCCGCGGGTAGATGAAGCACTGAAGCAGGAGTTCATGGACGAGCTGCTCGTGATGAGGTACGACTGGTTGTTTGATGCCAACGGAGATCAGTCACTGACCCAACGCCTGGTTGATGGTCTATTAGTAAGCTCAAGCACCCCAACATTGTCTCGCTCATCGGCGCGTGCGTGGAGCCGCCGAATATGTGCATGGTCATGGAGCTGTGCGACATCTCTCTCCACCACGCGCTCCACGTCTCGACCACGTACTTCAGCGTCCAGCAGCTCACTCGTATAGCGGTACAAAAGCCCTAAGACAAGAGCATATCCATACCCACGTCTGACTTCAACTCCCTTTGTAGGAGGACATCGCTTCTGGCATGCGCTTCCTGCACTCGCTGTCCCCAGCCGTGATCCACCGCGACGTCAAGAGCCCTAACGTTCTCTTGGACAAGAAAGGCTTCGCTAAACTCTGTGACTTTGGCCTCGTACGGACCAAGGTGACGTCGGCCGGCACGCCGAGCTACATGCCCCCAGAGCTTCTCAGCGGGAAGCCCTTTTCCAAGGCCGTGGACGTGTACATGTTCGGCGTGCTGCTGTGGGAGATCTTCACGCGTGAAGTGCCTTTCCGAGGCTACGACGTCGCCGATATTCGACGCAAAGTGCTCGCCGGAGAACGCTTCCGCGTGCCGACGATCGACTGTCCGGAGGCCTGTCAGCAGCTCATGAAGCGGTGCTGGGACGCAGATCCGGCCAAGCGCCCGACGTTCGACGAGATCCACGACACGCTCAGCACGGCGTCCGTGCATACCTACTACGAGGCGTCTTGCAGCGTGTTCCAGGAGGACGCGCTGGACAGTTTGATGAAGGGAAAGTAGATTAGAAAGAAAGATCATAAATGAAAGAGCTTGCTTTACGCTTGTTCCTTGGCCCACAAGTCAAGACCGAGATCGTTCCACCGGTCCACTTTCTCATCTGCCCAACCCACAGGCTCCACTGGCAAACATCAATCAAAGATCACAAGAATCAAATATCAGGATCAACATCAGAACCAAGATCATGGTGAGCGGCGTCCCTACATTCGCTGTTGTTGGGGTCGAGCTCCACGACTCCAGGTGGCACATCGATCTCTGATGTTCACTCAAAGAATCAGAGTCAGCAGTCGTAACATCAATGTATTCGTGAGCATCAAACGAGTGCGTACCGTCGTCGGAAAGCGTGTCGGCGATCCAGGCCTCGTCGATGATGTCGAGATAGTGGCGGCGCGGAAACACCGACGGCAGTTTACTGTCCTGGAGTCACCAGCCGCAACAGTACCACATACAAAATCGCACCAACATCAGTCAGATGCAGTCGCAATCGATGGACACATTGCATGCGCCTGCTCGCCACGAGCACCGTCGTAAACAGAGGAGCTTACCACGTTCGCGCTCATGTTGCTTCGACGTTTCCGAAGGCTCGTCCAGTATGGCAGCTCCTGTTTCGCATAAGTTAACTACTGGGTTACATTCGAATCGTAACCTGTACCGGTTCAAAATACCGGTATTACCTGATACCAGTACTCATACTCCAACCATCACTCACCAATCACTTGGAAAGACCCGTCAACCCCAAGAGCTCCATTCCATTTACGAATACCAACGGTGACGACGATGGACGCCACCGCAACGCAGAAGCAACGCCAGCCTCGCCGCCCTCGTGCGCCAGTGACGCCCGAGGTTCGTATCTCCAAGACCATGTCGTGGGCGTTGCGCCACGGCGCCGAAGAGCTCAAGCTGGACATGCGGCCGTCGGGTTACGTGCCGCTGGCGCAGTTGCTGCGTATCCCCAAGCTGCGAGGCGTAACCGAGGCGCAGGTCGAAGAGATCGTGCGCACGAACGACAAGAAGCGCTACACGATCACGACCGATGCGACTGGCGAGATCAAATACATTCGAGCGAACCAGGGCCACACGCTGCAGATCGTTCAGGACGACGAGCTGCTCACGCCCGTGGAAGACCCGGTGGAGCTACCGCAGTGTATCCACGGCACGTACACCAAGTTCTGGGAGAGTATCGTGGAAGGCGGACTCTCGCGGATGACGCGTAACCATATCCACATGACGCCAGCGGAGATCGTAGGCGGCGAAGTCGTCAGTGGCATGCGCACGAGCTGCAACCTGCTACTGTACATTGACCACGCGAAGGCCATGGCTGATGGTATCAAGTTCTATAAATCCAGCAACAACGTCATCTTGAGCCCAGGCCTTGGAGACAGTGGAGTCATCGACCGCAAGTACTTTCTCAAAGCCGTCACGACCAGTGGAAAAGTAATTTTTGAGGCAACAGAAGAATGATTAAAGTTTAAGCTACGAATACAAACGCTACGCAAATCCAATAGGTAGACTGGCTCGCTGGACTGATTTACAAGTCAGCACGGTCGTTCTCGGTCATTTCAGTGGACTCGTCGCTGTCGTAGTGCTTGCCAAACTCCAGGTCGTCGACGTCGCCCTGTGGATTGGCTTCGTCATCACAGAACGGATTGATCTCGTCTTCGTGGTCCTGGTCGCCCACGCGTTCAAACTCCTGCCGCATCTTCTCAATTTGGCTGCGAAGTGCCAAACCGACGGATATCAATGCGAGAAACGCCGGTACGAGGAAGTACCAGTTCGAGACCTCATGAAACGCTGGCGACTGGGCGCTGGCACTCACGGTGTCCGCCGCCGCCGCCGCTGCAGCAGCTTCACGTGGATGGATGCGGACGCCTTTCTCACTCTCTGCATGCTCTTGTTCATCATGGATCGGAAGAATTAGGAGCTCGGCTGGCACCATCCGCGCTGCCGCTGGCTTTGCGTCGATCGCATCCTCGTCGGTCTCAGCGTCCACGGTCTCCTCTGACTTTGGCTTTGGACCTTTCGTGGAGTAGTCCGGTACGTTGCACGACGACGCCTCCACACATACAAAGCAGCCGCGCTTGAGAGCCAGGATTCGGTCTTTTTGGCAGTACGGGGTGTTCTCTGGGTCAGGCAGCACAAAGCCGCACGTGGACGCTGGCGTCGAGCCGTCGTCGCAGCTCCAGTCTCGTGCCTCCGCGACGCCGCTGGTCTGGAGGAGACACACAGCCGCCACTAGGAGTGCTGCGCGACGCGAGTGGGTGTAGGACGATCGCATCTTGTGCTCTGCTGTGGGGCTTGGATTCGGAAATGAACAGATAGAGCGATCATGATGTGGCAAGATCTTTCCAAATCTGTGACGTGTGCGAAAACAATCATATCCAATACATTCACTCCTACGCAGCGATATGGTAGCGATTTGTTTGGACACGGGACTCTATAAAATCATATTCGGTTAATAACGGAAATATTGGATTTGACAGAGAATTCGGGCACGCGCGAAAGGTCGCCGTCGTCTCCACACGCATTCGATCACAGATCCAGTCTTCATCACGCCACCCACAACGCACCCAGCAGGGCACTATGGTACGAACCCACAGTTAAATCCTAATGGAAGGTTGGTATATGTGACTATGGTGCTTATTCTACAGGCGACGACACTCTCGGAAGAGCATGAGCGCGAGCTCCGCAAGATCTTCGACGACTACGACCAGGTAAGCAGCCCATGCCCAGTACCACACGCTACCCACTGAGTCTGAATGAGTGCTCCACAGAACGGCTCTGGTGATATCGATATCGACGAGGTCAGCAGAGTGCCCTTTACTGCCAGTAGATCCGAAGAGTCTGATCATGAGTCTTTCTTCAGCTTCGCGACATCGCCGAAGACCTGGGCGAGCCGCTCTCGGAGGTAGAGCTCCAGTACCTCACCAAGGAATTCGACTCGGATCAAAGGCACGTGCTGCCACCCAGCAATGACATTAATTGTACCCTGAGCTGACCGCTGTGACTCTGTATGTTCATCAGCGGGAGCATCAGTTGGATCGAGTTCATCACGTGGTGGAAGCTGCCTTTCTAACATAGAGCTCACGATATCACTGTAGTTCTTAACTGCAATCCATGCGTCTGTAGCCACTTCAACTTCAGATTGTTTGTGAAACGGCGGACTCCAACCTATGCCTTGGGTTTTCTATTTCCAGCGTCGATTGATTGCGACGGCGGCCCCCGCTGCGGTCGGTTGCAGCAGCATCTCATGGGCTTTTCAAAACGCCCTGGAACTCTGCAGTCAGCCCAGACTCTTTGCATGCGACGCCGCCAACTTTCGCCTATAAATACGGACAACGGCATCGCTTGCTGGGCTCGCTCTTCGTCGCATATGCCTTGCCGCTGTCGCGCTGCTGTCGGCCCCGCCAGCTCGCGCCTCGGTCGGCGACAATACAGCCAACCTACGCTGTCCACAGGCAGCGACAGTGAGCTCTGTACTAGACGTGCTAGTTTCGTCCCTCTGCTCCTCTCTAGCGTGTCACTGCACTCTTCGCGGTCCAAGAGTCTCAGCTCCAGCTCAGCTAAGGCTCTCCTTCAACAACACTGGCCCGGTTTGCCTGCCTCGTGACGCGCTGGGACCCACCACCACTTTCCCTTCTCTCCGAGTTTAGATTGCCACTGCATCATCTCCTGACGGCTAGTCTCGCTCTCAGTCCCGCACGGTACGGTGTTCGCCTGGAGCGGTGCCTCCACACATCGTAACGCGTTGCTTCTGACCAAGCCGACGCACCAAATACGACGCAAAAGTCAGTCATGGCCGCCAAGCGAGAGCGCGCGGCGCCCGTGATCCACGATGACGGCTTCATGATCAACGGCTGCATGTTCCACGTCGACCCCAAGTACAAGCCCATCGACGCCATCGGCCAGGGCTCGTACGGCGTCGTGTGTTCCGTGCGCAACACCGACTCGAACGAGAAGCTCGCGATCAAGAAGATCACACCCATGGCCGGCGACGAGTGGGACGCCACCCACACGCTGCGCGAGATCCGGCTCATGCGCTGCCTTGGCGCCCACGAGAACGTACGTGTTTGATAGAACTTCACCCTCTGAAATCGACGGCTCATTGACCTCTGTACTCTAGATCATCTCGCTCAAAGACCTGAGCATGCGCGAGGACAAGGACGAGCTGTACATGATGATGGAGCTGGCCGACACGGACCTGCATCGCCTGATCCAGAGCTCGTGTCCGCTCACCGAAGGCCACATCCGCGTGATCATGTTCCAGATCCTGTCGGGCGTCAAGGCCATGCACGACAACGGCGTGCTCCACCGAGACCTCAAGCCCGGAAACCTGCTGCTCAACAAGGACTGCGAGCTCAAGGCGAGTACCTTACATCGAGTTTCTTATACCTCCTCCTCGGTCTCTCACCTCCTTTCTTTCCTGTATAGATCACCGACTTTGGCCTGGCTCGTATGATTCCGCGCGACCAGGCAAACGATTCGAGCGCGTCCATGTCGGCCGACTCGGTCTCAGCGTCCTCGGTGGTCTCCCCTATGACCGAGTACGTCGTCACGCGGTGGTACCGTCCGCCTGAGCTCATGCTCGCGCCAAATGGCTGCTACGACGGCGCTGTGGATATGTGGTCCGTGGGCTGCATCCTTGGTGAGCTCGTGTCTCGCAAACCCATGTTCCCAGGCACGGACTTCATGGACCAGCTCACGCGGGTGTTCAAGGTCGTGACGATCCCAGACAAGGACCAGCGAGGCTACGTGATCGAAAAAGACGCGCTCAAGTTCCTCCAGTCGCTTCCGCCGACCCAGGACAACGCTGTGGAGAAGCACTTCAAGAACGCGCCTTCTCTGGCTCTCGATCTCATGAAAAAGCTGCTGTGTTTCAACCCGAAAGAGCGGCTCTCGGCTGAGGAGGCACTCGCGCATCCGTTTTTTGAAGGCGTCAAGGACGAGTGGGGTGAGATCACAGAGCTGAAGCTCGGCCACTCGCTCGAGTTTGCGTTCGAACAGCAGTCGCTTCCACTGTCGACGCTTCGTCAGTACATTTGTGAAGAAGTGCGTGCGTTCCGTGAGCGTGACGACGCTGACCGGAAGAAGCAGAGCGAGCACCCAGAGTCGACGAGTGGCGCAGAGAGTGCGAGTGGGAGCAGTAAGGCGTCGACGTTGTCCAACCAGCAGCACGGCAGTATCCCTAGTGACGCTGCGAAGCAGGCGTCGCTGCGGGTGGTGAATGACATGCCCGCTGGTCGTGGCTTCACGCTCAAGGGCTGCGACTTCAACGTGCCGCCGCAGTACAAGCCGCTGCAGGTGCTCGGTGAAGGCTCCTACGGCATCGTCTGGTGAGACTATGGCTGTGGATTGACTGGGACTTGTGACGGTCTCCGCTAACTTGATTTTTCTATGGTATGGTAGTGCGGCGACGGATACGACGACGAAGGTCAACGTCGCCATCAAGAAGATCACGCCGATGGCTGGTGATGAGTGGGACGCCAAGCATACGCTGCGTGAGATCCGACTCATGCGGTACTTTGGCCACCACCCAAACGTACGCGCACTTTCTCACTGAGTAGCTCGTGGCAAAACGACGGTCTCACCAAATTGTGTGTGGTTGAACAGATCGCATCACTGCAGAACCTGAGTACGTGCACGGAGAAGGACGAGCTGTACTTGATGATGGATCTTGTAGACACGGATCTCCACCGGCTCATCCAGAGCAAGACCAAGCTCGAAGAGGCCCACACTGCGTACGTATCAGCGACCCCCGTCAAATGCCTCACAAACTAGCTTCTGACTTGATGTTTGTATGAACAGTGCGATCATGTACCAGCTTCTGTGCGGCGCCAAGGTGCTTCACGAAAACGGCGTGCTGCATCGCGACCTCAAGCCTGGAAACATCCTCGTGAGCAAGAACTGCGACGTCAAGATCACGGACTTTGGTCTCTCTCGGTACATCCCACACGGCGGCCGAGGTGGTGGACCGTCAGCCAAGCACGCGAGCCACGAGAAAGGCAAAGACCTCATGACCGAGTACGTCGTCACTCGCTGGTACCGAGCCCCAGAGATCATGCTCGCGCCCAACGGAACGTACGGCGAGGCCGTGGACATGTGGTCCATTGGCTGCATCTTCGGTGAGCTGCTCAACCGCAAGCCCATGTTCCCAGGCTCGGATTTCATCGACCAGCTCACCCGCGTCTTCAGCGTGCTGCCCGTGCCAGCGGCTGACAAGCGCGGCTACCACGTCGAGGGCGACGCCCAGAAGTTCCTCGAGAGTCTGCCGGCGTGTTCACCGGACGCAATCACCAAGCTCTTCCGCAAGGCTTCGGCTGAGGCTGTGAGTCTTCTGCGTCGATTGCTGTGTGTGAACCCGGAGCGCCGAATCACAGCCAAGCAGGCGCTTGCTCACCCGTACTTCAAGAACATTCGTGCTCAGCTCGGTGAGCCGCCCGAGTTCCAGGTCGCCAAGGCCTTTGACTTTGAGTTTGACTACCTGGACATCCCACTGGCCAACCTGCGCCAGCTCATCCAAGACGAAGTTAAGCTGCTGCAACACGACCGGCTCACGGAGAGCTCTGCTCCTGCGAAGAAGGAGTCTGCGGTGGACGCGGAGAAGAAACCCACGGGTCCACACGAGAAGGAAGTGGCCAAGGCCCAGCACAGTAACGACCACCACGCGAAGAAGACGTCACCGAGTACGGCGGCTGCTAAGCCAGCGGCTCACCACTCACATAAGCAGCAGGACGAGAGCGACGATGATGGCCAGGAAGACGACGAGGATGAGGAGGAAGGCTCGGCCATGTCTAAGGAAACTCCACTCTCCGGCCCGTCCGAGTTCTTGACCAGCAAGGCCAAGCAAACCGCTGGCTCGAATGACAAGCACCGTGAACAGAAGCCCGAGTCGGACGACCATGAGCTTGTCGTCACGAAGAAGGCACCAGCGGATCCCCAGGACGACAACGACGACGAGGAAGAAGAGCAGGCACCAGAGGAGATCATTCAGGTCGAACGCACGCGACGTCCTGCCAGTGGGAAGCTCGAGCGTCCACGCAGTGCCACGGGGACTGCCGCTAGTGCTGCGGCTGCTCGTCGATCGGCTGCGACGTCCACACACCGCGACAACCGTGACGAGGACCACCACCACAGTCGCCAACCAACTTCCAGTACAAGCCACCGGTCGACTGCGTCGTCGTCGTCCTCGTCTACGGGTAACAACGAGTCGAGTGAACGCTGGGGCCACCCGCGTCCCATTACGACCACGCGGCCGACGTCGACGGTCACGAGCAGCGGCGCGACGGCGATCCTTAAGAAGTCGACGCCCACGCATGCGCCGGCAGCAGTGGCGTCTCGGTTGCTGGCGTCGTCTCGTACGTCGTCACTGGCGTCCACAGCCACGACGACCTCAGCATCCAACCAGACGTCGTCGTCGTCTCTCCACAGTGTCAAGGACAGCGACGACAAGAGCGACGTGTACCGCCACCCTGAGCGAGCCACCGCTTCGTCGTCATCATTGTCGTCTTCCACTCGCTTGGCGCCTAGTCGAACTGGCAGCACAGGCAGTGGCCTTGGCGCGTCGGCGTCGACGAAGGAGATCCTTCCGGACGGATGGGTCAAGAAGATCCACTCCAAGTCTGGACGCGAGTACTACTACGACACACTCAACAAGGTGTCGTCCTGGAAGCACCCGTCCAAGATGGACAACATCTTCGGCAACAACAGCCACGCAGAATTCTCAACCACCACGAGCCGCGTGGCCAAGGAGTCTTCTTCGTCGTCATCGTCGCGGCGCACGATCTCATCGACCTCAGGCACGAAAGAGCCTACGATCTCGACCTCGTCTTTCTCGTCGCTGGTCGGCTCAGGAGGTCCGTCGAGTGGCTCGAGCAAGGAGGCGTCCACGCTTCCAAAAGACTGGGAACGCCGGACGGACCCCAAGACGGGCCGGTTATTCTACGTGAATCTGGTCACGAAGAAGGCGTTCGCACGGCTGCCGTCGTCCGTGAGTGCTGCGATCCTCACCACGTCTCGTGACGCCACGACCATCAAGAAGTCGGCGGCGATCTCGTCCCACTCGTCGACCAACGCGACGATCGACGCGGCGCTCAAGAAGAAGACGTCGACGGTGCCGCAGAGTCCGGCATTCTCTCAAATGTCATGGCAGAAGAAGACGCCGACGGCTCGCTCGACTGCCGCGACTGGCGACGAGTAGGGCTTGGCTTCTTGCTTCCTCCACGTGCACTCGATGCTTCTTCTGTAGGTCCCCTCCCCATAGCACCCCCCACCTATACAATATATAGATTCACATGCAATGGATGTACAGTACCTCGCTCGGATTGCTTCAGGATCACTCATGTTGATCGCTTGTTATGCACACACGACTGGAGACGCGAGGTGACGTGGAGGGATCCATGGCCAGCCTAATCTACCTACTCACCGACTCAGCTCCCCCATGACACGAACGCACCGTCTTCCAGTCAGAGTTCTGTTTGTTGTCCACATACTCACTCACGCAGGCGTCCGTCGGTGGTTTACGCGGTGGCGGCCTCGACGTTGATGATGAAGTGCGATAGGATCTTCATGGCGTTGGCCATGTCGCTGAGCTGGCAGTACTCGTTGTCGCCGTGGTACACCGAGCTCTTGCCGAAGCCCACGAGCGTGAGGTCGAAGCCCGCACGCTGCAGGTCACGCACGAGTGGCAGACTGCCGCTGATCGAGAATGGCTTGGCCTCACCGAGCACCGACTCGATGGCCTTGGCCAGCGACTTGTAGCCGACCGACTCGAGCGAGCACGCGATGCCCTCAAAGTACTCGTTGTCGAACTTGAAGTCGAGCTTGCCCGGCCAGTTCTCCAGCGGCAGGTTGTACTTGGAGCTTGGGCCACGCTTGCCCTCGAGCGACGTGATGTTGGCGTTGAGCTTCTCCACGAACGCGTACACCTTGGTCTTCAACTGCAGTAATCAATCAACACACCAGAGACCCGTCAGCAGAGAGTCCCACATAGTCTCCGATACACAAACGCCTGTACGTACGTCCTCCATCTCGTAGAACGGCGAGAGACGCACATCACCCGAGAGCTTGACCCATGGCGGACTGTACCAAACAACCAAAAGGTCAGTGACCGCCTTTCTCAGACGTGAGCAAATACGTACATCTGGTTGAGGCCGTTCTGGGACGACTCAATGCGTGTGGTCTTCATGGTCGACGGGCACGAGAAGTTGTACTCCTTCTCCTGCGGCAGCGGGCCGAACTCCTCGTAGAAGAAGCGCTGGATCTCGGTGATCGCGTCCATGCCGAGCTCAATGCCGTTGATGCCGAGGTTCGGCAGGCCGCTGTGGAAAAGCTTGCCCGTGGCCTTGAGCGACCACGTGATCGCGCCGGCCGTACCAATGCACGGCTGGCTGTCCGAGCAGTCGATCCAGATCACGGGGCCGTTCTTGATAAAGTCGATCTTGCCCGACTCCATGAGCGTCTCGACGCCGACGCCCGGGATCTCGCTGTTCTCTTCCGACGCGATCAGCACGCACACGACCTGCGTCTTGACCGGCACCTTCTGCTTGGCCAGCTCCAGGAAGAGCTGCGTCATGAGCGCGACGTGGCCCAGACAGTCGGTCGTACCACGGCCGTACAGCTTGTCGCCTTCCACCGACAGCGTGAACGGATCACGCGCCCATCCCTCTGGATTCGCAGGCACGACGTCCATGTGGGAGCCCACAAATGCCAGCGTCTTGTCCGTGTGCGCGGCGTCCGGGTGCACGTACTTGATGATCACGTTGCCGCGGCCCGCCACGAACTCGACGCGCTCCACAGTGAGCAGACCGCCGTGCTTCTGCGTGTACGGCTCCAGCGCCTCCAGCACAAAGTCCGAGACCACGTTCTCCTGCGGCACGAGACCGAGGCTCGGCGCGTTCTGGACTTTCTCCTACAGAAAGATACAAACAAACAAATCAATTAGTGTGGTGGTTGTAGGAGGCGGATGGTAGCGGGAGCTGTGTGGATGGAGAGCGACGTACGGCGACGCCGATCAGCTTGCCGAGAAGCTGCACGTAGGCGGTCTCATCGAGCGTCAACTGCGCAAGCGACATGGTGGTGGTTTGGAGAAGGGAGGGGATTGAGCTCTTGGGTTCCTTGGGTTCTTCGTCGACGAAGTGGAAATGACTGATAGGCACTCACCACGCAGAAGCGGCCACATGTGGATCGCAAGCTTGCATCAATCAATCAAGTATCACGCTTGACCAACTATGCATTTATGAAGGTATTAGCATGAGAGCACAATCAAAAACACAGACTGGTATTGATGGGGGTATTTGAGTTGGGAGGTTGATGCTGTGATTCAAGTGATGGAGTGGGATTACGGGATGAGAACATTCAACGTACCAGGAAACGGGTACACGTGGGTTCTTGCCTCACACATTTGGTTTGCTTAGTCCCCTCTCTGCAGCTAATTAGCATGTAGCCATCACAACCGTCTCAAGTGGCTACACCTCGGACACTGGGTCTGGATGGCCCTCCTTTGGGCTGTCCTGCGTGACGTAGACCTTGCCTCTGGTAGGAGTAACCGCACGCGTCACTCGTGGGGCATCCGTTCTGGGTGCGTGGGACGTCGGTCGCTGTGCCGCGTGGGATGTACGTTCATCCGCTCGACTTCGCATCAGAGCCTCTGTCTGCTTAACCGACTTGGTCACACCAAGACTCGTGAGCCAATAGCAGATGAGAATCGCAGCGTGTGATGCGACGATGGACGTCTTCGCACCGCTGATGATGTAGCGAGCTCCGTGGCGGTAGTCTTCTTCCGTGTGGTAGTACGTAGCGGAGCCCATGCCCGAGTAGTGGGTCCCACACACAGCGACGGCCATGATCAACGCACTGGCGAACCGAAGGCCTTCGTGGTCAGGCCAAAACGTGTGCTACATCAACATCACGAACATCAATCAGTCGAATGATTTTCATGTGTGAGTGATTGATGGTAAATGTGGCCACTCACGGCTCGGAAGAGGATCCAGAACGCAGCGTTGGCAGTGGCAAACGCGATCACACACGACAGCGCGACGATGCCACCGTCCAGTTCCATTGTCGCGTTGGCTCGCTGAGCAGACATACCCAAGTAGTGCATCCCCAGGACGCCCAGAGCTGCGAAGAAGCCACCGCCGAGAATATGCCACAGCCGAGAAAACAGCGCCGTGTACTGCCGTCCAAACAGTTCGTCAGATCCAGCAGACCCCATTACTTCACTATAACAAAGCGTGGAGTGTATACCTGGATACGACGCGCGACTGCGCCTTTCTTGACGACGTTTTTCATCTTGGTCTTCTTCAATCCATCGACCTAGGACCCATGACACAGTCAGCATTCTGCGTCCTCTTAAGTGAGACCTTCCACAACACAACGTACCAGCATTTCCTTGCGCCTGTCGCTTTCAATTTCGAGGAAATACGGGTCTCTTGAGGCGATCTTGAGCCCAGCGTACACTCCAACGACCGGAAACAGCAGCGAGACGATCGTGAGGCCCAGTTCAAAGTGGATCTCTAACTCCGTGCCGTCGTCGAGCTTAAGATCCAGCGCGTTCATGCCCGTGAAGTGCGTGCACCAAATGCCACAGCCACCCAACGAGATTGACGATAGCAGCAGCAGGATGGACTTGGCCGCCTTTGTATCATACTGCCTCCACTGCTCCATGAGCTGGATAGCTATCAGAGAATGATGAACATTAGCATGGGATGGATAGTGAAAGCATAGAGGCACGTACTGCAGAAGCTGCCGGTCGCGGAGATCAGATACGACAGCGCGACGACCGGAAGCGACCAGTGTTGCGCGATGTGGTCTCCTGCCCCCATTGTGTCGTACTACGTGCTACTGTCGTAAGGAGCTTCTCCTGCAACGAGATCAGATCGCCTCCAGCACGGAGGGGAAGTACGACGGAAGTGATCTCTACAGAATTAGATTTGGCAAGCGCAGGAAAACTATTGGAGCCTTCATGGCGGCGCTCAGAATTAGACGTCATAACGAACTTACCAAGTCGTGCAAAACTCTCGGATGCCATCGGCTAACTACAGAGTTAAACTCGCCCTTTACAAATTGTGGTGGCACACTGAGCCTCGGCCCAGCCGCAGCCACACGCCAATGCGTACAAATGAATGAGAATCGGCATTTTCCTCCTAATTGCAACTCAAAACTCAATTGTTTTTCGTGTCGGAATGTCGTTGGTGTGGCGTAATGGTGTGTTCTGACCGTTGCAACGGCCCTACGAGCCTAATTGTTATCAACTGCGTACACCTTGGCTCGCACTGGTGCCGCCGTGCTCACCGCTGTGTTCAAACCAGTCCCGCCTCGCGCGAGACTCTTCCCCGTGGGGTGGGTGCTTGTGTTGTTGTTGGGCGTATTGGATGTCTTGTCGTCCTTGCGGCTCTTGGACTTCTCAGTCATCTTGACCGACGCCGTCACACCGAGACTCGTGAGCCAGTAGCAGATCAGGATCGACGAATGGGAGGCCACGACCGCCGCTCGCTGGCCTGGGATCGTGAAACGCGATTGAGACTGGTAGTCCTCTTCACTGTGGAGGTAAATAGCGGCACCCATGCCCGTGTAGTGGGTCCCAGCCACAGCGATGCCCATAATCAGTGCACTCGGCAGTCGAAGGGCTCGTTCTCAGGCCAAAACGTGAGATGCTCACACAAAGGGATCAATAAATCAGTCAGCTTTGACCACACATTGGTGATTAACAGAGACCTACCGCTCGGAAGATGATCCAAAACGCGGCGTTAGCGGTGAAGAAGGCGATCCCACACGACAATGCGACGATGCCAACGTCCAGTGTGAAGGTCGCGTTGCAGCGCTCGGCTTTCATGCCGATGTAGTGCATTCCTAGCACGCCAATGGCGGCAAACAACCCACCAGCGAGTGTAAACCAGAGCCGCGAGAACAGGGCAGCGTACTGGAAGGAAGAGTTTAAGGTATACTCCCATCACCACAGCAAGCTTAGCTGTAGACGGCAGCCACTCACGTTGATGCGACGCACCGCAGCTTCCTTGTTCACGACGTCTTTCATCGAGCTCTTGTGCTGCTCCTTGACAAGCAGCTCTTTGCGGCGACTGGCTTGAATCTCGAGAAAAAACGGGTCTTTCGACGCGATAAAGAGACCGAGAAACACGCCAAACACTGGGAAGAGGAATGAGAGGATCGTGTGGCCGACTCGTAGTGCATCTCGAGCACCGTGCCGTCGTGGAGTATGAGATGGAGCGCGTTCATGCCGGTGAAGTGCGTGCACCAAATACCACAGCCTCCCAGTGCCACCGACGCCAGGAACATGATGAAGTGTTTCTCTTCTTGTCGTCGTACTGGCGCCACTGCTCCATGAGCTGGATCGCTGTAGACAACGCCAGTAGATCACTTAGCATGGACTTCTCTTAATCTGTCTGCAAATTGTCTGCTAGCTTACGTACTGCAGAAGCTGCCTGTGGAAGCGATGACGTAGGACAACACGATGGTCTCCGCTTCCCAATGCCGGTGAATACTGACGTACGCTGCAGACATTGTGAGAAAACGACCAGACGAAGTAGCCTGTGGCTTCTGGCGGCGAAAACCTGAATGCTGCAGACGATGGCTACTATGGAAAACGCTGCCGACTGGTCGCCATAGTCAGCCATGCGTCCGAAGGTGCTTATTTCTACGATTGGACGCGCTATTTTCAGCGACCACGGTTGATTGGTGGACGCCATACGAGGCGCACAGGGGTTTAGGCTCCGTTGACGCATCTAATTACCGTAGTCCGAAGAATGCTTGCCCAATTTCGTGCCCTAGACTCCAAGGCACATCAATTGGGACGCAACAACCTCGTTGCTTAGTCAGCATTGCAACAGTGGGTGGTAAATAAATAAACACGTCTACGCCAGCAAGCACACAGCAGAACAAGTGGATTCGATCTGATGTCCTTCGTTACTATACCATCGTCTTCCGTTTATGATCATGCATGAATATCCGTCGGAGGTTTCGACGTATCCATGTAAACTTTGGACCTGTCAGGGCTACAAGCCCACTTGCGGAGGTGTTGGCCGTCATACCACGCGTCAGGCGGTTCACGTCTTTCTTTCCGATTGTCGATACCGTGTTCGCAGTCTGGTTATGCGAGCCTCGCTCGTCCTGACGACTTCTCGACATGGCCTCTGTGAGTTTGACCGACTTGGTCACACCGAGGCTCGTGAACCAGTAGCAGATGAGGATGGATCCGTGGGACGCGATCACGGAAGCCCTCGATTCTTCTATCATGAGCCGCGTCTTCGCAGCGTAGTCGTCGTGGTTGTGGGTGTATGAGGCCGCCCCCATGCCCGTGTAGTGCGTGCCACACCGCGACGCCCATGATCAACGCACTCGCGAGACGAAGTGACTCATAATTCGGCCAAAATGTGAGCTAAACATCATCAAAACACGTTTAGAAGCCTGTAAACCATCCAAACAACGAGGAAAACACCCTTCGTACCGCTCGGAATATGATCCAAAACGCCGCAGTGGCTGTACCAAAGGCGATCACGCAGGACACGAGCACGATCGGCAAGTTGAAGTCGATCATTGCATTCGAACGCTGGGCCGACATGCCCAAATAGTGCATTCCCAGCACACCCAGGGCCGCGAAGAGCCCGCCAAAGAGAATGTACCACAGCCGCGAGAACAGCGCCGCGTACTACTTAGTACAAATCAGTCAGAGCCAAGTAGTGTCAGTTAAGAGGCAAACCTGCTACTCTGGAGGCTACCTCACCTTGATACGGCGTACTGCGGCTTCCTTCTTGACGACGTCTTTCATGGACGCCTTGTGGAGCTGCTTGACGAGCAGCTCTTTGCGTCGACTGGCTTCGATCTCAAGAAAGAACGGATCGCGGGACGCGATGAAGAGTCCGACAAACACGCCAAACACTGGGAAGAGAAACGACAGGATCGTCATGCCCAGCTCATAGTGCATCTCCAGTGTCGTGCCGTCGTCCAGCGTGAGATTCAGTGCGTTCATGCCCGTGAAATGCGTGCACCAAATGCCGCAGCCGCCCAACGCAAACGCCGAGAGCGCCATGAGGAAGAGCTTGGTGCGCTGCTTCTCATACTGCCGCCACTGCTCCATGAGCTGGATGGCTGCTTCATACACACACAGTTAGTGAGACCGACTTAATTAACAGAGACCATCACAGACGCCCACGGTCTCACTTACTGCAGAAGCTGCCGGTGGCCGAGATGATGTACGACAGCACGATGTTGCCGTGGGACCAGTGCTGGCCGATGTGGACGGCGTGGCCTGCCATGCTCGTCACGTGAGCTTGTTACTGAATGTCGGAAGCGCAAGTGGGAGGATTCAAGACCGTGTGGAAACTGAGGGGGGTTGAGATATCGCTCGCTCACGAGTGGAGGACGTGACAGGCAGACTCAGCACAGAACGAACGCGTGGCTGTGAAGTCAGCAAAGGTGTGTTGTCTGCAGTGCCTTGGATATAGCCACTGGCGACCAGATCACACAGGCGCCGGACCTGATCCGAAGCCCGTCGCTATAGTTTGCGGAGCCCGTGGAGTCATGATCAGCCGAGGCAAGTGGTAGACCACAGAACGTGTGGTCTACTACTTGCCTTGTTACGTTGTTGCTGGTCACTCACCCCTCGTCCTCATCCACCTTAGGATGTGAGCCACGCGGATCGATCCTGTTGAGGTTGAGGATTTAGACCACTCGGACAAAAGGAACTGGACATTGGAAGATGAGCCTGCAGGGCTATTTAGCCCCTTCAACAGATCCTAAGGATCCATTTGACAGCCAGGCTCGTACATGAAGCAGACATACTGTGATACAACGTCTTTTGATTGATGTTTAGTATGGGGAAAGTCAAATGGGTTCACACTCACGAAAATGGGAGGAAGATCCATCTCACGTCTCACGATGCGCGGGTGGAGAAACTACTGTAGCGAGCCGCACGAATAGATAATGCTGCGACGAGAGAGGCTCTTCGTGGGCTCTGTCGCGGCATGGTCTTCAGGTCACGCTGCACGCGTCTAGGCACTACACATCGCGCACTCTTCTTCCTCCTCTGGCTCCTCGGCCTTCTGCGCGGCCTGGGTACGCTGGATCGACGCTTTGTCGACCGTGAACTGGATGGCATCGGCCTTTGGACGCGTACGCAGGTAGTACATACCGGTCTTGAGTCCCTTCTTCCACGCGTAGAAGTGCATCGACGTGAGCTTGCTGATCGTCGGGTCGGCGATGTGCACGTTCAGCGACTGGCTCTGGCAAATGTACGCGCCACGGTCGGCCGCCATGTCCAGGATCGACTTCTGCTTGATCTCCCACACGGTCTTGTACTTGTCACGCACGTCCTGCGGGATCGTGCGCACGTTCTGGACCGAGCCGTGGTCGTGGAGGATCTGGTTGCGGACCTCAGGCGTCCAGATGCCCAGTTCGATCAGCTCCTTCATCAGGTACTTGTTCACGATCGTGAACTCACCAGCCAGCACACGGCGGTTGTACATGTTGGTCGTGAACGGCTCGATCGACTCGTTGTTGCCCAGGATCTGCGCGGTCGAGGCGGTCGGCATCGGCGCCAGCAGAAGCGAGTTACGCACACCGAACTGCTTGACCTTGGCCTTGAGCGCGGCCCAGTCCCAGCGCTTGGACGACGGCGTGACGCCCCACATGTCGAACTGGAAGATGCCCTTGCTCACCGGCGAGCCTTCGTAGGTCTCGTACGTGCCCAGCTTCTCAGCGAGCTCGTTCGAGGCCTCCATAGCCGCGTAGTACAGCGTCTCGAAGATGTCCTTGTTCAACTGGCGCGCCTCCTCGCTCTCAAAGGCAAAGCCCATGAGGATGAACGCATCGGCGAGGCCCTGGACACCAATACCGATCGGGCGGTGGCGCATGTTGCTCTTCTTGGCCTCTGGGATCGGGTAGTAGTTGATGTCCACGACCTTGTTCAGGTTCTTGGTCACGACCTTGGTGATGTCGTACAGCTTCTGGAAGTCAAACTCCTTGTTCTCGGTCACGAACTTGGACAGCGCGATGGACGCCAGGTTACACACCGCGACCTCATCCGGCGCCGTGTACTCGATCACCTCACAGCACAAGTTACTCGAGCGGATCGTACCCAGGTTCTGCTGGTTGGACTTGCGGTTGGCCGAGTCCTTGAACAGCATGTACGGCGTGCCGGTCTCGATCTGCGAGTCCAGGATCGCAAACCAGAGCTGTTGCGCGCGGATGGTCTTGCGGCCCTTGCCTTCCTTCTCGTACTTGGTGTACAGCGCCTCGTGCTCGTCGCCCCACGTGTCAAACAAGCCAGGAGCTTCGTTCGGACAGAACAAAGTCCACTCGCCGTTGGACTCGACACGCTTCATGAACAGGTCGCTGATCCACAGCGCGTAGAACAGATCACGCGCGCGGTTGAGCTCGTTGCCGTGGTTCTTCTTCAAGTCCAGGAACTCGAAGATGTCGGCGTGCCACGGCTCCAGGTAGATCGCGAACGAGCCCTTGCGCTTGCCGCCACCCTGGTCCACGTAGCGAGCCGTGTCGTTGAACACGCGCAGCATTGGCACCAGGCCGTTGGAGGAGCCGTTCGTGCCACGAATGTAGCTGTTCGTCGCGCGAATGTTGTGCATGCTGAGGCCGATACCGCCGGCCCACTTGGAGATACAGGCGCAGTTCTTGAGCGTGTCGTAGATGCCCTCAATCGAGTCGTCCTTCATCTGCAGCAGGAAGCACGACGAGAGCTGAGGACGCGGCGTGCCGGCGTTGAACAGCGTGGGCGTGGCGTGCGTGAAGAACGCCTGGCTCATATACTCGTACGTCTCCAGCGCCGCCTGGATGTCGTGCTTGTGGATGCCCACGGCGACACGCAGGATCATCTGCTGCGGACGCTCGACGACCTTGCCCTTGACGCGGAACAGGTACGACTTCTCGAGGGTCTTGAAGCCAAAGTAATCGTACTCAAAGTCGCGGTCATGGATGATGGCCGAGTTTAGCAGGTCTTTGTTGGCCATGATGATCTCGTACACATCGTCGGCGATCAGCGGCGCGTCGGAACCCGTCTTTTCGTGCTTGTTGTGGTAGAACACCTCGATGTTTTCCGAGAAGACCTTGTTGGTGTTCTTGTGGAGGTTGGAGATGGAGATGCGCGCCGCGAGCTTGGAAAAGTCCGGGTGCTGCGTGGAGCAGTACGCCGCCGTCTCGGCCGCGAGCTCGTCGAGCTCCGAGGTCGTTACGCCGGGGTACACGCCGGCCACGACCTTCTGCGAGATCTTGATCGGGTCGACGTACTCGGCGTTGAGGCCGTAGCACAGCTTGTTGATGCGCGCCGTGATCTTATCGAACTTGACATCTTCACGACGGCCATCGCGCTTGAGGACGAACATGGTGGATGAGGTGGTAATGGTGACGGAGGAG
>JAADXE010000429.1:0-25686 GCA_023337545.1 Pythium coloratum | reverse complement strand
TACATCGGCGGTGGGATCCATTGCAAATGCCATCGCAGACTTGAATTCTTCACCACCACAATAGAGTCGAGCAACTAAAGCGCGTGCGAGCTCCTTAGAAACAATCTTGAGGTGGAAACTGGCTTGGACTCGTGGATCCGGCACCATGTGAAGATACCTCCCACTGTCATCACGTTGCGTGGCACCATTCTCACACTTCACGAGCTCAAGCAGCTTGGACAGAGGACAGTCAGGCACTGGCGAGTAGTTTGCATGGGTTTTCTTAGCCTTCTCACCGAGCACGAGCTCGATATTGCACCGAAAGAGGCGAACCGCCGTAGGAAGCCTGCATGTGAATATTGGTGGGACTTGCGGGATGTCGCGTTCACCACGCGCAGCTCGTCCAGCGTCCATACCGGCAGGATCCACGTCTTTCGCGGAGGAGGCGTGAGCTCAGAGCAAGGCACAACATTATTCTCACTGGCAGTTCCGACGTAGATCGTGACGCCATGCCAAGTCTCCACGGGCGGTGGCAGAGGGTTCAATGACAGGTTGGGATCCACGCCATCACCCAGTACAAGCCGCAGAACAGACGGATCACGTGCAAGCGTGGCCAGCTTCGCAGCGTCTTCTACTCGATGGAACACACACGACTCGCGCTTGTAGACGTAGGTCTTGTAGCGCTGTGACGACCACACGGAAAGACTGCGGTAGGTAGTTGATGGTCTGGTCGTCGAACAAGAAACAGAAGACACAGTAGAAGAAGAACCAGCGCTTGCCGATGAATGGAGAGCCGCTGAATACCAACACGCGAGACGTCGTCCTGGATTGGTCTTCATATACTTGTCGCACACTCGGCACGAGCTCGTTGAAGGTCGTGACGAAGCACGAGCGTACCAAAACGTGGTTGGGTGGGTCGATCTTCACGCCGAAAGGCAGCCCGCAGACTTGAAAGAACGGCTGAGGAACTGCAACTCCTGGAACCGTGAGCAACTGTAGCACCGGCAAGGGAAACCACTCACTCTGAGGCACAACGTTGGACTCTTCCAGCCCGGGAGCTTGTCGTTCTCCACAACGATGCAAACAAGACCGGATTGGCAAGCCAGCGGAGGCAAGAAGCCGATCACTGGGATCTTGTCATTGACTGCGATACGGTGCATTTGATCAGAGAGCTCTCCATTAAGGAAGCGACGCCGTGTCGTCTCGTCACGTGGGTCCCATGGCGTCACCAGATACAAACGCAAGTCACGCGGTCCGTCGAGCCCTTCAAACACAAAGGGATGCTCCTCGATAAGCCGCTCGCAAAGTCTTCTGTCGTACATTCGTCCCACAGCCGCGCCGTGACCACGAGCGCGTCGCCCCACACCACGCTCGTCACTGATTCAATCGTTGCCATGAGTACGTGGATGGGATTTTCTCTCGAAAACACGAGACTTCGAGAAGCAAGTTGACCAGTTTGTTACGGTAAAATTGGATAGTTGGATCATCATTCCGCCTAACTTCAACACGTTTACGGTAAGTGAAGTCATCCAATGTGTGTGCATCTTTTTCGAACGCCGAAGTTTTCCATTCCTCTTGTTCAGGCACTAATCTTTTCTCTATGTCCACGACTGATCTCGCTTCATCTACGCTGCTCTCTCCATCTATTCGGTCACGATGGTCGTCTTTGTTGGTGTGAATAGCGTGATCTTGTCGACCTTCCAACAGAACTCGGGTGTCTGCTCGAAGATCAGCTTCCAAATGTACGGCACGAAGAACTGCTCGGGGTCCGTCTCCTCTTCGTACCGGTAGCTGGCTTCTTCGTCAGCCTGCATCGAGGCCTCGGCTCGTCCGACGTGGCGAGACGCAGTGGAAGCCGACGACGCTAATAAACCAACACACTCCGCCGTGATCAACTCCAGCACCGTGTTCACGTCCAGAGTCTCCTCCGGCGTCGTCTTGGACTCGACAAGCGTCTGGAACCGTGTCAGCGTGCTCCACACAGAGTAGTTGTTGACTTGGTGAGCGAATTCAGGATGGCGTTGCAGCGTCACGAAAGTCTCCGCTCGATACAGAAGCGAATAAATCTGTTCACGATCACAAACGTCAGATATCGACTCATGAGATGCTCCTCAGGGGCCAGAGGGTACTTACAAGCTGTGGGTTTCGCGGCAGAAGGTTGGGCTTGAGACAGGAAGACACGACGCCAAGTAGCAAGCGAACGAACTCAACGTACGCGCTTCGCTTTTGCACCAGTTCTTCGTTCTGCAGTTGGTTCTCGCGCTCCATCTTGGCCGAGAACTTGACTTCCATCTTCGCGAGCATTTCGATCAAGCCGACAATGCTCTGTGCCGCGTAGACGTGGATGTTCTCGGCGTATCGAGCAAGATTCGACAATGCAGCGAACGCGTTCAGGTGGATGAAGCTGTCTTGGAAGTGCGTGATGTTTCGGTAGATCAGACGCGTGAAGATCACCATCATGAGACTGCCCAGAGACACGTCGAGAATGTATCGCTCCGAGTACCACGGAACCTTGTGAACCATCATTTTGGAGTGGGCGTCTCGCACGAAACTCGGATCTTGCGTGTACGTGAGCAGCGTGATCACCAACATGTAAATGCGCGACGGATCCACGGACTTGGCGTGGTACAGAGTCTCCAGTAGCGGTAGCATCACGTTGTCTACGTCACAGTTGGAGATCGCCGCTTCGTGCATCATCGGATTCGTGTACAGCAGTGTGTAGAGTAGCAGGTGGCTGCTCTCGTAGGGGGCCTTGTGGCCCACAGCCGCGAAGAGCTTGGGGAACGACAGCTCCGTCAGCCTTGCCTTGTTGGCGTCGTCATGCTTGTGGGTCACCACACGAACAACTTCCTCACTTCCGGCCGCTTTTTCTGTGTTCGTGATTGAGCACAGCACATCTCGAAACGGGTTACTCAGAGCACCGCTGTCTCGGCAGCTCTGCATCAGCACGAGCAAAAGCAACGCGCTGCGGTCGGCGATTGGGTACGCGTGGCCATCGTAGGCGACGAAGTAGTTGTAGAAGTTGAGCGGGAATTTGAAAATCGTTGCTGCAAATCAAAATCACTCGCTTTCGTAAGCATCATTCAGCCCCACAAATCCTTCAACCATGCAACTTACATGCTATGGAGCCAATGCCTTCGAGCGTCAGGTACGAGAACTGCTCCGCATCTTCCAGTGTGGACGCCTCCAAGTTCTCCGAGATCTTGATCAGCGAGATCTCCTCTGCGTTTCTCGACGCGACGTCGACAGACAGCGCGTCTTTCGCTGTAACAGGCGACTGGATCGGCTCCATGTAGTTGTGTAGCAGGCGGTTGACAAAGCCGACCGCCCAGAAGGACTTCTTCCCACCAGCCACAGACGACGTCATCAGCATGTGCAGGAACGGATTGTGTGCGCTCAAGTCGTCGGCGTGCTTGCTGTGATCCCGCGGAAACGCAACAGGCGAGAGTAGCACGAGCAGCGTGTTCAGCACTTCAACATGGAGCTCGTAGGTCTTCGGCGTCGGCTCAAACTCGATCAAAACGGTCATCAAGGTCTCCAGAAAGCGGAAAGCGAGGTCGTCGTTCATCGCCGATGTCTGCCGCACAAGCGAAGGCGCTCCATTCGCTCGTGCAGTCGGTGGTGCAGAGTCTGCGACTCGAATCGCAGCGTTTCCTCGGTCTACAGATGGCAAAAAGAACCGTACATCAGACGATGAATAGCCACGCTATTAACAAGCCAGACGTACTGCGTGGTGATGTGACGGCGTTGAAATCCGGCAGCGAGACGTGGTTGAAATGCGCCAACAGCGAGCATTCGTCCTGCTTCTCCACGAACCGCATCGTGAAGTTGCGCACGAGAAATAGCGCGTTGACTGCCTGGTGCACGTGGCTCTCAAGCGTCGTCCTCTTCTTCGCATCCGCAGCTCCGTCGCCCACAAGACCATTCGCAGTTGCAGGCGCATACGACTCCACTTCGTCCGGCGTCATCTTCTCCATGCGACAACACAATGGAAGTGCATGGATCACGTAACGCACCAGCACGCGGAAGTTGCCGGAGCGCAAGTTGTTTTGAGCTGTTCATGCCAATCAAATGAGGGAAAGTCAATGTCTCTACAAAACAGTCGTAGACCACGTTATCGGCCACGTACCAAGCGTCATGCCGTACTCCTGGTTCAAATACTCCACATCGCGCTGCGATAGATGAGTTAGCGACGCCGGAGCGTTGAAAAGCGCAGCGTAGGTCGCGTCTTCGCGAGGCACCGGCAGCTCCGAGACGATCTTTTCAAACGCCGCTTTCTCGCGCGGTGACGCGAATAAGGCGCTGGGTCCGCCGGTTTGGGAGAAAGACGACGCTGCACCGCCCATTTTGACACGTAGCTGCTCGCGTGGAGGTCTGGATACACGCAGAGGGAGCCGAGAAGGAATCTCTTATTCGAGTCTGTGTCGTGTGTCGCTATTGACGTTCCGCACTCGCCCAGATGGACCAGATTGGTGATGTCACGTGGTTTTTAACAGTTCGGCCATGACAGGTGGTATCAATCAAACGTTTTTAACAGGCTGGCAGTGATTTATGCGTATTTTACAACACACGGTTGATTGGTGGGATTCCTGATATTACAGGGTACATATTGACATGGCTTCATTTTCGCGGTGATGAAACGCTTTTCGATGCGTGTCAAACCACTCATGGCGGAGTCAAGATGAACTCGCAGATCATCGGGAGGTGGTCGGACGGAGAGAACGTACTTGGAAGCGAACGCTCCTTCGTTGCTTCTTCCCGCGACATGATCTCCAGTAGAGCCACGGGCTGCAGGCTGAAGCAAGAAGAAAATCAATCAGACTCAGGTTGCCGTGCGAGCTTCTCAGAGGCGCAAACGTACCGTGGTGATTGGTAGAAGATGTAGTCCAGCGTACCAATGAAGCCTGGAATCTCGCGGTTCTGAGCGTCGTTGCGAAGGCCGTTCACGTTGGTAAATTCAGGCTCGCGTGACGGGGACTCGCTCTGGTCGTACTCGCCATACGCGCTACGGTACGAGTGCTGCTCAGTGATGAAGCGGTACACCTCGCTGTCAGGCAGCGAGTTGAAGTCGCCAGAGAAAATCAACGGCAGTTTGCGCTCTTCGTTGTACTCAGCTAGGTTGCGCAGCATGCGGCGGGTCTGCAACAACTTCACGTCTTCTTGCAACGGATCCCAGAAGAGGTGAGTCGTCGCGACAATGAAATTCGCCTTCATGTCAGCGTCAGGCTTGCGGACTGAGAACTCCGAGATCAAACCGACACCACCGCGTTGAGTACGGGAAATGAGATCCTTGTTACAGTCTGCGGGCAAATGCAGTTCAGTATTCGATAGTGTAGTGCCTTCCTTCCACGCAGGCACCGACCTGATTCGTCGCCAATCGGGATGTCCAAGCCAATCGTCTCGTGCATGTCGAGGCTGAGCTTCGAATCATCCCAGAAAATCGCAACACCTTCCTTCTTGCGACCTTGCTTCTGAACGTACAGGCTAACAAATAGGACAAATGCTTTGTGAGCGACATGAACTATACACAGCAGATGAAGTAACTCAACCGCACCCTTCGTAGCCCTGCTTCTTCATGATCTTTGCCCAGAACTCGTAGAAGTTGTCCACTTCCTATCATACAAACAAAGGCAGCGGTGAGCAGTGCAGCTAGGCCAACGGAGATGCGTGGGCTTCACACCTGAAGGCAGATCACGTGAGGCTTGACCGGCAGTGCCTGAAACACTTCCTCCTGAGACCATGAAGATACATCAGTCGACCAACTTTCGTGCATAGTATGAATCAAATGTATACATTCGAATCACACACCAGCTTCTTCGAGCGGTTCTTCCAGCGCAGCGCGAGCGGATCACAGTACGGGAAGAAGCTCGACTTGACGTAGGTTTGCGCGAGCACATTGTACGTCATGACGAGGAGCTTCTCATGCACACCACTGGCTTCGATTCACAATTACACCAGTAAACATATCAGCGACATGGCTTCATGGTCTATGCATGCAATCAAGCCCCACAGCATCGCTCACCATGGTGGCCAAGCTGGCGCATCGCCATGGGCGTCACCAGCGCCGCCATCTACTCTCTAGATGAGCTCCACAGTGAAGGAGTCAGTGCATCTAGCCAATCACAGCGTCTTATTCCAATAGTATCAGAAATTACAGTTCTGATTCTTGGACCGTGATTTGATTGGTTGAAACGACCCTCTTTGAGGACCGGTTCGATCCCAAAAGTGAACCGGTTCACTTCACAGCCTAACTTGAATGGCCATGAGAAGGTTTTCGCCTGGCCGTCAGCTCTGTGGGCGGTCTTGTTGCAAGGCAAAGTAGTGCTGAAAACTCGAAGGCTTCCTCAAAGGTAATGCATGCGACGCTGCTTTGGCGTGGCGTCTCGCTGTGTATGACGCCGTGCGATGGATCCAGCGAGTGGGAGAGCGCGCGACATACAGGCGAGACAGCGAACTATGAACAGGGTCATCTCACGCGCGTGATGCGGAACATGTAGATGGTGCAAGTTACTCCAGTCGTGCGTCCGAAGATCGTGAAGAAGAAGGTGACCAAGTTCAAGCGTCACCAGTCGAACCGCTTCAAGCGTGTGCCAGTACGTAGCTCTTCCTTCTCCGCGTTGCGTCGATTTTTGTCAGCGATAGCGGCTGCGATTTGGACCAATGGACAGCATCTAAACACGATTTGGCTATTGCCTCGGCATGAAATTGTAGGAGTCGTGGCGCCGCCCGAAGGGTATCGATGGCCGTGTTCGTCGTAAGTTCAAGGGCGCTATCCGCATGCCAAACGTCGGTTACGCCTCGAACAAGAAGACGCGCCACATCCTGCCAAACGGCTTCTTGAAGTTCGTCGTCAACAACTCGGCCGAGCTCGAGCTGCTCTTGATGCACAACCGCAAGTACTGCGCTGAGATCGCGCACAACGTCTCGGGCCGCAAGCGCCGTGAGATCGTCGAGCGTGCTGAGCAGCTCAACATCCGTGTGACGAACGCCAACGCGCGCGTCCGCGCTGAGGAGAACGAGTAAGCGTCTTCTCACTTGGGGACGGCTTGTCGTGGATCTCATCTACTCGAGGATAGCAGCAGTTTAAAGTGTGCCACCACCTCCAGGACGCAGGGATAATAAAGGATCAATCATCTTTTTCCTGCTTGGCGGCTTGGAGAACACAACAAAAGACCGAGCAATCGGAGCGTACACATTTCTACCTTCCTCTGCGATTTCCATTCGCGGTGTGTCCTTTCCTACAGATTCAGACAGAGAATGCAGCCATTGAGACTCCCTCGTCGACTCGTGCCTTGATGAAGCCAACGATCTGCCTCGTCAAGATCGCACTGCAACCTCAGTTTTGAATCCACGCGGGGATGCCGCGTTCATGTTTGTTTAGTGGGTCGTGTTCGAGACGTCACCACTGACTCATCATGATCCCATGGTCACCAAGTTCGCTCACACGGGCACATTTTGTCACGTGAGATGAATAAAACACGATGTGAGGAGGTCGTCCATCTGATTGAAACACTCTAATCCGTGACAGTGACATGGCCCACCAAAGCATCCATCACCGACGGTCCATCATCACTTGCCAAGTGCCACCTCAACTAACAAGTGAAAATGCTCATGCGCGCGATCGTAGGTCGTGCATGCGCATTGCGCCCTGCTAGCGGAGCCATTGCTTCCGCGAGCTCGCTTCCACTCGTGCGCCAATGGGCTCTGCCTGTTGCTCGTGCTGGCGACAAGCGCTGCTTGCAGACGCCGCTGATCAAGGTGTGGATGTTGCCGAATGTGCGTGGCTTTGCCTCATCGTCGTCAGGTTCATCGCGCCGTGCTGCCCAGGAGAAAGCGCAGAAGGCTGCGCTTAAGGAGCGCAACCGCCGCGCGCTGATCTACTTCGCCGGTATCGCTGTCGCGTGGGTGGGCATCTCGTATGCTGCTGTGCCGCTGTACAAGATCTTCTGTCAGATGACCGGCTTCGGTGGTACGACTCGCCGAGCGGACGAATTCGTCGCTGACAAGCTGACACCGCGTGAAGATGCGCGTCCCATCCGAATCACTTTCGATGGTGGCGTGAGTGGCTCCATGCCGTGGAGCTTCCGTCCTCAGCAGCGCGACCTGCTCATCGTTCCTGGCGAGACGGCGCTGGCCTTCTACACAGCCAAGAACAAGACCGACAAGCCAATCACGGGTGTCGCAACCTACAACGTGTACCCGCCAAAGACTGGCGTGTACTTCAACAAGATCCAGTGCTTCTGCTTCGAGGAACAGCGTCTGAAGGCCAACGAAGAGATCGACATGCCGGTGTTCTTCTTCATTGATCCAGAATTCTGCGACGATCCGAGCATGGCTGGTGTCCACAACATCACGCTCTCGTACACATTCTTCAAGACCGACGACGTCAACGAAGAAGAAGTCGGAGACGATGTGGAATAGAGCTCTCGCTTGCAGAACATGGAGAAATAGACATGATGTGATGATTCAAAGTTGGTCTCCATCCACCATTTTCTTTCCGCACACGGTTGCATCAATTTATTCAGAATCATATTATGAAACATTCAGAATCAAAATATTTGCCCAGTATTTTACGAGTTCCAATAAATTTCTTCGCTTCGGTTTGTTCTGTTTCGAAGAGGGTCGTGTTGGTGGTTCTTTCGGTTTTTTCGCGCGGAAAAATATAAAACCGAAGTCGAAATAAATAACTTCGCCCATTTTGTTTCCGCCATGCAAACCAACACAAAGCAAAAGAGAGAGAAAGACCGGCAGAAAACACCAACGCCAACACTTCACCATGTCGAGCAAGGAAGACCAGGATAACGACGAGATCCGCGAGCAGGACCGTTTCCTGCCGACCGCCAACATCTCGCGCATCATGAAGGTGTCGCTTCCGTCGACGGCCAAGATCGCCAAGGACGGCAAGGAGACGGTCCAGGAGTGTGTGAGCGAGTTCATCTCGTTCATCACGAGTGAGGCGAGCGACAAGTGCCAGCAAGAGAAGCGTAAGACCATCAACGGTGACGACATCATCTGGGCCATGAGCACGCTCGGCTTCGACTGCTACGTGGAGCCGCTGAAGCTGTATTTACAGAAGTACCGGGAGTCGGTCAAGGTGGAGAAGAACGACAAGAAGGACAACGTTGGCACGTTCGGCGCGTCGTCGTAGACTTCCCCTCACATACCAACGAACAAGCAGTCATAGTCACATGGCCCCTGTGTAATGCGCATACGAAGAATATACGATATCGAAAATGACCGAGACGTGCTGCCTGCTCTGACGGTTTCTTGCCCACTGTTTTTGACGTCATTCCATCACTTACTCTCAACGAAGTCGCATTCCATCAAATCTACATGCTCTATTCACGGTCGTTATCATCGTTTCTATCTGGCTTCTCCCTAATAAACTTCGTGCGCTCCTTGCCGTCGAAGTTGAGTCCCACACGAAGATTCCGGCCTTCTTCGGCGAGTCGCTCGACGCCGTAGCGGTCGACATACGCGAACAACTGCTCTTCGTCAGCTTCGACAGGGATTTTACCGTGGCGAAGGTGCTACAAGAAGTAAATGTTACGGTCAGTTCACAGTTGTGCAGCACGTAGAAGCATGGTATTCGACTTACTCTCGCGATTCCACGACGGAGATCGTTGGTGAAGATGCCTGGCGCCACGGCGTAACGCACGCACAGCTTCGTCGTGAACTGACGAGGCAGCACACCACGCGGACGGCTCTCTTTGATCACGCCCATGCGGTTGTTCTGGACGAACGTGCTTTGGCGCTGCTTCTTCTCCTGGTACTGTTCAGCGGCTTCTTCCAGCAAGGCCGCAACTTCCTCCTCGCTGATCGCTTCATTCGCTTCGAACGATCGCGCCAAGTACGCGCGCCACTTCTCAATGTCGGTGACGCCAGTCCACGCGCGAATCACCTCTTGGTAGATCACGTCTTCGCGGAACTTGCGCATCGCTTCGTCTTCTTCCTGGCCAAGCAGAACGCGGTGGGACACCAAGCACTGTTCCGTCGCGAGCTGCGTGTTCTGGTCTTCATACAGAGAGACCGTGTGGAGCTTGCCGCCGAACGTGCTGCTCATCAGCACCAAGCCTTCGGCTGGAGCGATCGGAATACGAACGATTCGGTTGGTATCTGAAAGCACCATTCAGTCAGTGGCAAAGAAATCCAGCGTAGGGACGAATCTGAGCTGACGTACCAATGGAAGCAGCAAACTGGGTGCGGGACATGCCCTTGGTAGCGACAGCAATCGCGCCACCGACCATGCAACGGATCTGGTGGAGCAAGAACGCCTGGCCGACGATGTGAACACGCACGAACGGCTCACCAGAGAAGTCGCGGATGAGCGAACCCGAGCACGAGTAGATGGCGCGACGGTGGCGTGGCAGAGGCTTGCGCTTCGTGGCCTTCGAGTCGGCGAACTGCTCCGAGCACTCTGGGTTCATGTAGTTTCCATCCTCCGCCTCACTCGTAACATCGTCGGACTCCTCGTCTTCAGGCTCCTCACTCACCTCGATGACCTCCTCGGTTTCCGTTTCAGACGCTTCGTCGGCAGCCTTCTTGTGACCAAACTGAGCGTGCTGCTTGTAGAAGAACGAACGTGACTTGGTGAAGTTGTGGAAGTCGTGGATGCCTTCGTAGCGGCGAAGCGCATTGCAGAACTCTTGCACGACCTCGTCTTCATTCCACTCCAGCGTCTCGCCATCAGTCGACGATGCGAGAAAGCTACTCTTGAGGAACGACAGGGGCATGAAGTACTCGTACTCGCGCAACACACAGTTCTTACGTGCGGAGAAGCGCTTGTTCACGCGTGTGGCTGAGAAAATGCGGATCGTTGGTGGAAGCGCCGCATTCAGCGACTCAGCCAAGCCTTGCACACGTCCTGTTTCCTGGTCAACGGTCTTCTCTTCGTCGATCAGCAACTTGCCCGAAAACTAAGCGAAGGCATCGAACGCATTGGTCAGTTCTTCGGTAGGGTGGTCCATCACGATGGTCTCCAGTAACGCTTGAGACGTACCACAATGCATCCGGCGTGGACTCCCTTGTCCGTGCGGCTGCTTCGCGACCAGTCGATCTTGGACAAATCCACGAAGTTGGACTCGCGCATCGCGCCCGTCTTGAAGATGGCTTCGCGCAGTTCATGCTCGATCGTTGGCACGTCCTTGTTGAGCTGCACGCCATGGTAGCCCGTCCCCAAGTAGCCCGCCACGAGTGCCACCTTGCGCTTGACCAGCTTCCCATCGTCCGTTGGTGCCGCGTCACTGCTCATCCATCGCGCATCCAACGACGACAGCGCTGGGTGAAGAAGAGTCGAACGACGAGCAGCATGGCGCTGCAACGGCTCACGACGCCCGGCGGCGCGTAGCATTCCCCACATCTTGAACTTTCCAGCTCCAATCACTCACGTCGAACGTTTGCACGCTTCCTGTGGTTGTTGCCGTTTTCACCTCCACTTTTGGCACTTGTGGATGCACTGTATGCTACCTCAATAGAGAGCTGTTGGAAATGGGTGATCAACTGATCCAAATGGATCGATTGATCACCACTTCCACTCATAGAAACTTCAAGTGAGGATGAGGTTTTGAACCCCCAAAACGTATAAAACCTCAAAAGAGCTGCTCGGCTCGCGGACCCCGGCGGTGGTGCCGCTACCGGCGAGAGCATCGTGTTTGGGCCATTCCGTGATCTCAACGTGCAAATAGAAACGATGGTGATGGCTCTTCGTGTCGCTTCGGCCCTGTCCAAGTCGCTCCGCGCGTCGTCCTCGCGCGCGCCTGCCGCGTTCGCGTGGCGCTCGGTCTCGCGCACCCAGCAGCCTGCGGTTGCGTTCTTCTCCACCAAGTACACGGAGCAGCACGAGTACGTCACGATCAACGGCAAGGAAGGCACCATCGGTATCACGGACTTCGCCCAGAACCAGCTCGGCGATGTCGTCTACGTGGATCTGCCATCGGTCGGCGAGACTTTTGCCAAGGGGTACGTGTAGAAGCTGGCGATTTGGACGAGGTGAAGTTGCTGACTTTGCTGCGTTTGTATGTAGTGATCCTTTCGGTGCCGTCGAGTCGGTCAAGGCTGCCAGCGACGTGTACGCGCCAATCTCGGGCACTGTCATCGCTGTCAACGAGGTACGGGAAGCAAGTCTGTGGCGGTCAGTGCGATATGCATGAGGTCTGACGGACACTGTGTGGAATGTTACTTTCAGGACCTGAGCGAGAACCCAAACCTCGTCAACGAGGAGGCTATGACCGGTGGCTGGTTCATCAAGATTAACGTTGAGAACCCTGCGGAGCTCGATGAGCTGCTCGACGAAGCCGCTTACAAGGAGCACTGCGAGAACGAGGACCACTAAGCATTCTACCGACCTCGCCTCGCTAGATCTCCTTCTTCTTCCAGTGAAAGGCCCCTCGAAATCTCTGTAGTTCAGTATCCGCTCAATACAGGATCCCCTTTTCGTCGGCTTTCGTGAATATCCTTTCCAACCGCATGGTCCACGGGGCGCTCTGTCATGAACAAAGGATCCCTGGCCACGTTGTCCACGCCCGCTTGGGTGACGTAGATTCGTCTACACACTCGTTCTCCCTCTTGTGTCTACCCGTGTAAATTCCAAAACCCAATTTGTTTATTTCCGTAATTTACAGACATCTTTTGAATTCAAAACCGCGTTGTTTTCTTTCCGCCCAAAAAGCGCGCGCCGGTCAAAACGCCAACAAAACGCGAAGAAGCCAAAGAACGGCAACAAAAAAGGAGAAAAAAAACTTCGCCAACAAGTTCAACGCCGCGCGCTGCTGCCGACGATAGCGCAAGCGCGAAGAAGAAGAAGACAACAACCGCGCATCCATCTCTGTGTGTAGAGAGGTTTCCTGTGCGCGAGTTGCGATTGCGATGGCGGACGACGGCAACGTCAAGGTGTTCTGCCGCGTGCGGCCGCCTATTGAACGCGAGGGCGGCGCGACGCCGTTCATCAAGACATGCGTGACGGTCCCGAGCTCCGATCCCCTGCAGCAGACTGTGCTGCTTCAGCTCAAAGGCATGGCGACGCAGGCGGCGCCAAAGATGTTCACATTCGACCGCGTCTTCCACGAGCACTCGAGCCAGAACGAAGTGTTCGAGATCGTCGGCGTGCCTATTACGAAAGCGTGTCTTGAAGGATACAACGGCACGATCTTTGCGTATGGCCAGACTGGCTCCGGCAAGACGTTCACGATGCAAGGCCCCGATGATGTGATCGACGTGGAAGCGCGCAGCTTGACCGACAGCGAGCTCGGTCTGCGAGGCCTCGTGCCGCGTGTGTTCGACTACTTGTTCCAAGACTCGAATGGCGCAATGCGCGTGCCTGTGAACGGCGCTGTGCGTGTGGAGCACACGTTCGCCTGTTCGTTTATGGAGATCTACAACGAGCGCGTGTACGATTTGCTCGACCACGGCAGCACGCGTGACTCCGCTGGGTTAATCATTCGAGAAAATGGCCGCAAGGGCGTCACAGTCGAAGGATTGATCGAAAGTGTCGTCAGCAACGCCAAGCAGGCCGCTGAACTCATGGCGATTGGAGCGCGTAATCGTCGCGTGGGCCAGACAGCGATGAACCGAGAGAGTAGCCGCTCGCATAGCGTGTTCGTGCTGCAGATCCAGTCCAAGGAGACGACTGCCGACGGGCTCACGCGAACGCGCCTGTCTCGATTCAACCTCGTCGATTTGGCGGGTTCCGAGCGACAGAAGAACACGGAGGCTGCAGGCGAGCGACTCAAGGAAGCTGGCAGCATCAACAAGTCGTTGTCGGCGTTGGGCAACGTGATCATGGGCCTCGTGGAACAATCGGCCGGTAAGAACCGCCACGTGCACTACCGAGACTCCAAGTTGACGTTCTTGCTCAAGGATTCGCTCGGTGGAAACTCGAAGACGTTCATGATCGCGACTGTTTCCCCCGCGGAGGATTCGTCGCACGAGACGCTGTCCACGCTCAAGTTTGCTGCTCGTGCCAAGCTCATTCGCAACAGCGCGGTCATCAACGAGGACACAATCGGAAATGTGATTGCCATGCAGGAGGAGATCGTGCGCTTGCGTCGCCAGCTTCAGGAAGCTCGAGGAGCAGCTGGACCGGATCTGATGTCTGAAGCTCGTCTCGCGGACTCCGTCGAGTCGCGGCTGATGGGCGCTGACGGCAACGTGGTGATGGATGGTGCGTCGACAGAACTGGGCGAGCGCCTCCTCGAACTGGAAGATGCTCTAGCATATTCCCTCGAGCAAAATGAAGACTTGAAGCGCTCCAACGGCCAGCTCTCGATGAGTTCAAGCCATTTACACGCGCTGTGTGCCGACATGAAGAAGAGTATTGCGCACTTGAAGCTGCTCCAGCGTCTGCGCGGCAACACCGCAGGCCAAGATGAAGCAATGAACGAGTACGTGCCCTCCGCGGATGCGATTGAGTGGCGCATGAAGTATGAAGACCTGGAAGAAGCGTTTGTGGAGCTGCAAGACCGTATTCGCGATGGACGCGCATTACGGAACGTCAACGACCATGATGTCGAAGTCCACAAACTGAACTTGATGTACTTCACACTGAGCAAGCAGCTGGCGCACGTGATTCGCGACAAACACAGCCTCCATGGGCGTCTTCAAGTCGACTCGATTGCGGAAAGTGGCAACAGCGATGGCATGGCAAATCAAGAGGCCCAGCTTACTGCCCAGGCAATCGAGTACGAGTCGAGGCTGAACACTGTGTACGCGTTGAACGCAGCAGCTGAAGAAAAAGCTCAGGTGGCGTCCCTTGAGCTGCTCCAGAGTAAGCAAAAAGAAGCTGCGTGGAAGATCGAACAACAACAGTCCGAGATCGTGATCGCAGAGCTTCAGAAACGCCTTCAGGAGATGGAGATGGAAGCGATCAATGCTCGCGAAAGCATACATGAAGAGAAGCGTCGACAGATCGAGTTCGAGATGTCAATGCAGCAGGAGGCTGCGAATGCTCAACAAGAGTTCGAGCACCGACTCGCAGAGAAGACGACCGAGAATTTCGAGCTGAAGCAGCGCCATGATGAATTGCACGAGAGCCTGTCAGAGGTCACCGCCGAGCGCGATGGCTTGAGACAGGAGCTGAGCAAGTCGAGTGAGAAACTTAGTATGAAGTCATCGGAGCTCCAGGCCGCTTCGGCGACGCTGAAGTCGCGCTTGGAAGACATTGAGAGACTAACAGCTGAATATGCCGAGTTCAAGAATGTTCAGGACGCTGAACGCCAAGAGCTGCAGGAGAAGCTGGCGGCGTCTCAGTCTTCTAATGCCGAGCTCACCGAAGCCAACTCAGCTTTGCAACGCTCACTGGAAGATCTCAGGAGTCAAAACTCAGCGCAGGCGGAGTCGATCTCATCGCTTGAAGGGAACATTCGCGACCGGCAAACTGAAAAGGATGAGCTTCTTCGGATCAAGAGCAGCTTATCACAAGAAATCGACACCTTGACGGCGAAGTACAAGAGTCTCGAGGCGCAGTTGGCTGAAGAATCGAATCTCTCTAACGAGAAATCTCTGAAGATTGAAGCTTTCGTGAGCGAGGTCGCGCTTCGCAAGGCTGAAATCGAGTCTCTCACAGCGGAACGCAACAGCACCAAGGAAGAACTGCTCGCAGCGTTGCAACAGGTTGAAGATCAAACGCGCGTGGAGTCCGGCTTGCGAGAGAAAATCGTCGAGCTCGAGCAAGCGGAGAGCGACCGTAAGAAAGAGCTTGCGAAGTCGGCTGAACTGCTGCATATTACAGAAGAGGCTCTCCGTGAGTGCAAGGCCGAGTTGGACGAACGCACCGAAAGCTACGAATCAGCGATCAAGACTGCGAAGCATGAATTTGACGAGTTGACTGTGCGCTTGGCATCAGCCGTTGATGACCACGAGAAACTCCTCAACAAGCTCCACGAGAACCATCAGCACGAGGTGACTACTCTTCGCCAAGAATTCGATGCGCGAGCCAAGGAATCTGCAGCTCAGATGGAGAATCTCCAAGGGAAACTGCAGGAGGTGGAGGCTCACTTTGAACGAACGACTCAAGAGCACGAAGTCGCCATCCACGCTCTCCGCAGCACACTCGAAAAGACCGAAGCTGACCTGGTTGCAGAGAAGGATCAACATGCTGTCGACAAGAAACAAGCTGAGCAGGATATCGCCCTCATGACCCAAACTCACGAAGACGTTGTCGTTTCTCTCAAGGATGCCGCTGCGAAGCAACAGCGCGACGATGAATCTACGATCGCGCACTTGAAGGAGTCAGTGGAGAGCGCACGTAAGATGATTGACAAACGTGATGCAGCGATTGCCGAGCTGGGAACGAAGATCACCAAGGTTCAACAAGATCTTGTCCGTGCAGAGTTGAAGATCGAGGAGTACGTCAGGACAATCGGAGTTCTGCAAGACGCACAGACCAACCTCAAGTCGACTGTTCAAGAGCTCGAGAAGAAGCTGACGACTGAAGTCGACGAGAAGACCGCCGCTCAGCATCGCGCTTCCAAGCTCGAAGTCGAACTCGAAAGCCAAGTCAAGTTGGTGGCTCAGCATGAGGGCACGATTGCATCTACTCAGGAGCTTGCGCAAGACCTACAGAGTCAGATTGGGCGTCTCGTCACCGAGCGTGACAACCTCGTCACAGAACTGGAGAACTCGCGTCGACTTTTCAACGAAGTAGTGTCATCGCACGAAGAGGCCACGGCGAGTCTGCGTGCTACGCATGGAGCAGAGGTGAAGCGACTCACTGATGAAGCGAGTACGGCCATCGGCGGACTGGAAGCGACCATAGCGACGATGACAGCAGACGTCGAGGCGAAGCTTGTCGAGATCAAGTCGCTGAGAGAACAGATTGAGCAACACCTCTCGACTGTGAGAGGTTTGGAGAACAATCTCTCAAGTGAAAAGTCGGCAAAGGAGACCGTCGTCGGAGAGCTCGAGAACGCGAAGGCAGAGCTCGAGGATCGTGCTCGTCGTCTTATTGAGAAGAATGAGAACCTCGATCGCGCAAACCAACAGATCGAAGAGATTGAGGAAAAGGCCAAGGAGGAGGCCGTTCGACTCAGCGGACGCATCCAGCTTCTGGAGGCTGACCTGAAGGATCTCAGTCGAGCACACGATGTGTTGACATCCTCGCATGATACACTGTCGAAGGAGCACGAAGACACTTTGCTGGAAAAGCGTGAGCTTGAAAGAACAAACTCGTCGAACATTCAGCGTTCCACGGAAGTATCCCAGCAACTCGAAGAATCACTCGCACGCATCACAGCAATGTCGAATACAATCAAGGCTCTCGAGGACAAGCTCGCAATGCAGACCGAAGAATCGCAGACGTTGAAGCGACACAAGGAAGAAGCTGACAAGACCGTGTCGATCCTGCAGGCGATCGTCGCTCAACGTGAGGAAGATCTTGACGAGAAGGACAGTGTCATTAGCGGCATGGAGGAAACGATTGAAAACCTTGAGGCGAGCAAAGCACAAGTCCTCCATGAGGTATCTCGAGGCAAACAAGTCGAAGCGACGATGAAGAGTGAGCTCGAGCAGACGCAAGAGCTGCTGCAAGCCAGTACTGCCAGAGCATCGCACGCGAACGAAAAGCTGAAGGCCACTGAAGTTGACTTCCAGGCCGCTGTCAAGGAGCACAACAGTGTTCAAGAGCGTCTCCAGCAGCAGCTGACTTCTGTAGCGGGCGAGTTGGATACGGCAAAGCAACTCATCAGCTCGCAAAAATCCCAGCTCGCACAGGACGTCGAGAGAATCGACACGCTGAGAGGAGAAGCCGCCACGCTCGTGTCACGCATTGCGTCTCTGGAGACGACGATCAAAACCGAGGAGCTCGCCCGACAAGCCTTGGAGGCCAAGTATCGAGAAATTGAAGACTCTCTCTCCAACTCTTTGTCTGCGACGACGGCCGAGCTGGAGGAAGTGAAGACCGCACGCGACGCGCTCGTAATTTCGTTGCAAGAGAAGATGAACACGTTGCGCGACAAGGAACAACTCTTGGCTCAAACACAGGCGAAGCTGACCGACGCGGAATCGAAGATTACTTCCGTCGAGCTCCAGTCAACGGCACAGCTCAATGAATGGAACCAACAAGAAAGCCAACTCAAGCAGCAGATCGATGACATTCAGCGGCAACTTGACGAGACGCGACAGAGTGCTGAACAACAGACAAAGGAAGCTAACCAGATTGAGGAGTCCTTCGAGCGCGAGATCCAGCAGCTTCGTCAAGAGCTCGATCACACAAACGAAAAGGCTGTGCGGCAGCGAAAGCGGAACGACACTCTCCATGAACGCAACGAGCAGCTATCGCTTGAGTTCGAAGAAACGACGGCCAAGATCGCGCAGAATGTTGAAGTGATCAGCAGCATCGAACGTGAGCTCAAGGTTTCGCGAGCTCAGCAGGCGAGCAGAGAAGACGAGCTACTCAAGACGAAGCTGGAGTTGTCCAGCACCGCACAGGAGCTAGCACAGCTCTCTACGGCGCATGACAAGCTTGCGGCCGAGTACGCTGGTGCCAAGGATGATCTGAAGGCGAAGCAGGCGGCGTGGGAAGCCAAGGACAAGGAGTTGAGAGGTCGAATGACTGTGGTTGGGGAAATGGAAGTGCAAATCGCGGACGAATCCAAGAAGGTGACCGACGAGAAGGTGCTCGTTGCGCAGCGGAAGAAGGAGTACGAGCGGATCAAGACAGATTACGAGCAGCTCAAGACCAGGGTCGCAGGACTTGAGACGTTGAAAATCCAGCTCTCGAAAGAGAAGGACAAGTATCGTCGTGAAGTGATCACCTTAAACCAGCGACTTGACGACATCTCCAAGGAAAACGACAAACTTGTCGGCCACGACAACAAGCGCCAGCGAATCCAGCACCATATCAAGGTGAAGGAAGAGAACAACCGACTCATCGAGGAGGTACGTAAGCTAACCGACGAGAAAATCAAGCTCGAGGTCCGCATCGGCAAGCTGGAGCTGTCTCTGAAAGAGAAGGAAAACCTGGTGAACGAACAACTTCTGCTGGATGCTCCGCGCTCTCCATCGTCGTCCAACATCACAAACCGAGCTGGTCAACCCAAGCTTCAGTCCGTGCCGCCGTCAGCAACGAAGGCGCCGAGGTCTGCGACTGAAGATGGAATCGAAGGCACACCGGCGAAGAAACGCCTGCGATCAAGACTCGAGTGAGCTGCTCTTTAGATAGATAGATGGTGTGGTGTTGTTGTATTATGCATTTGGTATTTTGCGAGGCATTTAGGAGTTCATTGCTGTGCTGTGACCAGCTGTAGATTCTCGTAGAAGATGGCGTCTCTCGTGGATATCGCGCGTGCAATGGAGAAGGACAAGACTTCCAAGCAGCAGACGTCAGCCAATACGGCAGCTCCTTCGAAGCCAGCACTCTCGCTTGTCGACATCGCCAAAGACCAGCAACAGAACTCACAAGCTAGTGCGCCGGCGAAGCCCCTGACGCTGATGGACGTCGCACGGAAGACGGAAGCAGCGCAGTCGACGAACGAGACGGCAGTGTCGCTGCAGAGTCTCGCTGCGGACATCAATCGTGAAGAGAGACAGAAGATCGACAAGGCGATCACCAAGGTCGCCACGAAAGTGAAGCAGGAGCAAGCTCAGCAGCGAGCAAGTGTGCTGCAGGCTGCTGCAAGTGAAGTGCGTCGTGAAGAAGCAGTTGAGGAGTCCCGAAAGCCCAAGGTCATCAAGGAGAAAGAGCCACCGATTCAAACGACTTCACCGAGGTCGACGCAGCCCGCTCCTAAGGCTGCACCAGTTGAAGCTGTCGATGAAGTAGGATACTCGAGCTTCGAAGATGAGGATACAGAGGACAAGAAGACAGCGAAGACGCAAAAGAAGCCAGTGAAGACACGACGCAAAGCCGAAGAAGAGCTGGACAATCAGAGTGACTCGGGGTCCAGTGGCGAGACGCAGAAGACGACGCCGAGTGACGCACCGCAAGCAAAGGAGTTCCTTCGTGCGATCTACCGAGGAGATCTGCGTCGAGTCCGAGACATGATGGGCGACGACGGAATGGATGCCAACACTGCGGACCACGTAAGCTCTCTTTATTTGTTTATCTACACTACTGTTTCAATTATCTGACCGGCGATACGCACAATAGCATGGCTGGAGCGCTCTTCACTGGGCGGCTTCTCAGGGCCAAACGGAGATCCTGAACTACTTGCTTGAAGACAAGTCAGCTCAGGTGAACGCCGTCGAGCACATGAGTGGCTGGAGTCCTCTCCACGTTGCCGTCACTCGAGACAACCTTTCATGCGTGAAAAAGCTGCTCAGCGCCGGCGCAGATCTCAAGGTACGAGACAACTACGGAGACACAGTGTACGACATCCTCAAGGCCCTTAAGGGCAAGAAGAAAGAGCGGCTCCTCCAGCTTCTCGACCCACCACCGCCACGCGTAGAAGACTGGAAGTTGAACTGAGACCGTCACCGTCTCACGAGTGAGACCAGTGTACCGGAGGGAACCTTCGTGCACTTGACGAGACCGCAGCCTTCCATGTCGGCGAGATGGAACTCAAACTCGAGCACTGTGTGCTTGCGCTTGAGCTTCTTGAGCTGGTGCTCAAAGGCCTCCTTGTACTTGGTGCGTTGCAGCGTTTGCAGGATACTCGCACGGGTCTTCTTCACCGCGGTTACCACTTGGCCAATGCCTGGCAGCGAGAGCTGGAAGCCTTGCTCATCCAATCGCGCAGTGGTCATGAGGAAGCCCATGCGCTGCAACTGGCTCACATGCTCACGATACACCGCCGTCCCGGCATTTCCGTCATCATTTGAGCTGAATATAGCCACTAGCGAGTCCATGGTGACCACCGAAAGCTTCACGATCCCAGGAAGAGCCGCTCGAAACGCCGCCAAAGCTGCCACTCGCTTGTCATCGGCGTCGGTTCGCTGTCTGTCAAACACGATACTCAGCTCAGCCTCACGCGCCGCCAAGAGATCGCGGTAGTCGCTTAGCCGCATGATCGCCATCTCGTCGGCGCCTGTGGGCACGCGGAAGCTCAAGAGAACGCCGCTCTGCTTCAGTCGGTTCAACTGCCATCCATTCATCCGTCAGTCAAAAAGGCAAAATGGAATCTGACATGGGTTCACTTTTTCCATCCCAGGTAATTTACATTCTGGTCCACGAACGTGCGATTGGTCAGGATCGTATAGCTACAGCATGCGCGTCACCATCAGCATCCAATCCCCAGCGAAACAGCGACCTCTCCATCGAATCTACTGTCCGTGAAACGTACATTTGATGACGCAGAACCACTGGAGGAAGCCCGAGTTGCGCGAAGCCGTTGCTGTGGCGGTGCATGAGCAGCTCCACCGTGGACACCGTGTCATCCACCGCCGCGAACTCCTCTTCCTCCTCATCTCGGTCTTGTTCCGCTACGCCTCCTGCATCCTCCGCAGCAGCGTCCGTCCGCGCGCGCTTCCTATTCCGTCGCAGCATGTTCGCATGGGTGGATCCATTCAGTTCCCTTTCGTTCCTCTGGTTCGCCCCATCCCAAAAGGTCACACGGTCATAAATCCGTAATTTACAATGTTGACGGGATTTGCTGAATCCGCTCAAACAGCCATTCTTGGTCGCGGGAACGAGAAAGGGAATCTTCGCGAAGTAATATATCCGAGACAGGCCCCGCACCAATCATACGAAGAGCTACGCCACGTACGTGCGTACGTAGCCTGAAACGTCACCCAACCCAACCGATCGTCTCAATTTCTGAAGGAACTGTATCGACTCATTCGCTGATCGGCCTCGCGCGTCGCAGTCACCTTCCTACGTCCAGCTCCAAGCCCCGTACCCCCCTACACACATCCACATCTATCTACATCATGGGCAAGGGACAGCGTGAACGTAAGGCCGCGGCCGCCGCCTCCATCGCGACTCTGATGACGCCGACGCCGTCGGCGCTGCAGCAGCAGCACACGCTGCCGCCAAAGCCAGCAGCCGCGCCTTCGCTGCAGTTCGTCAAGCCGTTCAAGCCGGCGGGTGACCACAACAAGCTCATGTCGTCCACGTCGTCCGAGACCTCGGTGTCGTCGGCGGACGAAGCCGAGCCGGAGACGTTCAACATCCACCGCACGCTGGCCACGGACGAGCAGAAGCAGACGCTGAAGGACCTGCCTACCATCGAAGAGAAGGTCGCGTTCCTGGCGACGCTGCTCGACCGCGTCAACGCTGTGGGCCTCACCAAGAGCGAGCGTCGTGCCGCTGCCGAAGACGTCGTCGCGGCCGTCCAGGCGCTTGGCCCTGCCAGTGAAGGCGCGCTGTTCGTGTTTGACGCGCTCAAGGACTGTCTCCAGGCCAAGCCTGTGACCGTGCGTGAAGGTGCGCTGCTCACGCTCACGGCCATGTGCAAGTGCGACGAAATCTCGCCAGTGCTCGAGACGATCGTCGTCGAGCAGCTCGTGCCGATCATGCAGCGCCACGCCGACTCGGAGAACGTCGTCAAGGACGCCGCGCAGACGCTGGCGCAGGTGATCGTCGAGACTGTGAACCCGCTGGCCATGCATGCGCTGCTCAAGCAGATCTACGCGGCGCTCGAGCTGCGCCAGTGGCAGAGCAAGGTCGCGGCGCTGAACCTGCTCAAGGCGTTCGCCGAGGTCGCGTCGTACGAAGTGTCCAACTGCCTGCCGGAGATCATGCCGGTCGTGTCGGGCTACGTCTGGGACACCAAGAAGCAGGTCCAGGAGGCGTCGCTCGCCACGCTCACGGCTGTGTGCTCCAAGATCGGCAACGACGACGTGCTGCCTATCGTGCCGGTGCTTGTTGAGGTCATCGCCAAGCCAGAGCAGACCATGAAGGCCATCGACGCGCTGCTTGCGACCACGTTTGCCTCGAACGTCGACGCGCCTACGCTCTCGATCATCGCGCCGCTGCTCCACAAGGCGCTTCGTGACACGTCGATCCACAGCTCGTCGCTCAAGCGCAAGGCCTCGTCGATCATCGACAGCATGTGCCGTCTCGTCGACCGCCCGTCGGATGTGCTTCACTTCGTGCCGCTGCTTCTGCCGCAGCTGGAGACCGCGATCGAGCGTCTCACGGACGAAGAGGTCGTGCAGGCTGCCAAGGACGCGCGTGAGCACCTCGTGCGTGCCGCTGGCGGTGCCGTCGACCTGGAAGACGACCCGATCGAGATCCGCAAGAAGCTCCACGCTGACATCCTCAAGGGCTTCAAGGCCGCGCTCGACCGTGACGCGCACCCGGGTCTTGATGACTTCACGCTCGACTACGTCTCGCACGTGTGCGCTGAGCTCGCGATGGAGAACCGCGGCTCGGAGTGGCGCCGCTACGTGATGCCGTACCTCACGGCCCACATGCACGACGAAGATGCCGAGCGGGTGAGCGAGGCTCTGCGTGCTGCCGGTGGTGGCCTTGGCGGTGAGCGTGAGAAGTCGACCGACCCGAACGATGTGTGCGACGTTGACTTCTCGCTCGCGTACGGTGGTAAGATCCTGCTGCGTAACGCGCGTCTGCGTCTCACGCGTGGCCACCGTTACGGTCTCGTTGGCAAGAACGGCGTCGGCAAGACGACGCTCATGCGTAACATCTCGACGCGTGCGATTGACGGTCTCCCAGAGGAGCTGCGTACTGTGTACGTGCAGCACGAGGACATCGTCGAGAGCCAGGGCTCTCTGCTCGAGTCCATGATCAAGGCGCCGGAGCTCGCTCACCAGACCCGCGAGGCCGTGGAGAAGACGCTGGTCGACATTGGATTCACGCAGACCATGCTTGCCGGTGACATCGACGCGCTGTCGGGCGGTTGGCGCATGAAGCTCGCGCTCGCGCGTGCCATGCTGTACAACGCCGACGTGCTGCTGCTCGACGAACCTACGAACCACTTGGATGTGCACGCTGTCGCGTGGCTCGTCAACTACCTCAACTCGCTCGACACGATGACCGTGCTGCTGGTGTCCCACGACACGGGCTTCCTCGACAACGTGTGTACCGACGTGCTCCACTACGAGACGAAGCAGCTCGTGCTGTACCCGGGCACGCTCTCGCACTTCGTGGAGCTCCACCCAGAGGCCAAGCACTACTACGAGCTCAAGTCGTCGGACACTGTGTTCAACCTGCCGCAGCCTGGTCGTCTCGAGGGTATCTCGTCCACCACGCGTCGTATCCTCACGCTCGACAACTGCTCGTTCACGTACCCGGGTGCCAGCACGCCACAGCTCAAGGACGTGTCGCTCAAGCTGTGTCTGGCCTCGCGTGTCGCTGTGATCGGTGCCAACGGTGCCGGTAAGTCGACGCTGATCAAGATGATCGTGCAGGAGACGGCCCCAGACACTGGTGAGATCTGGAAGCACCACAACGTGCGTCTCGCGTACGTCGCGCAGCACTCGTTCCACCACGTCGAGCAGCACCTTGAGAGCTCGCCAGTTGAGTACTTCCAGTGGCGTTTCGGCGGCGAGAACGGTATCGATCGTGAGCTGCAGTCGCGTGTCAACCTCAAGCAGACTGAGGAGGAGAAGCTGCTCGCGGGCAACCGCCACGGCCAGATCGAGAAGATCGTGTCGCGTACCAAGGGCAAGCGTGGTACGCTTGTGTACGAGGCCAAGCTCGTGGGTCTGTCGGAGAAGCACAACAAGCTGTACACGCTCGAGGAGCTCCAGGAGATGGGTCTCGGCAAGCTCGCTGAGGCTGAAGACACTCGCCAGGCCACACTCGCTGGTGGTCTCGACCTGCGTCCGCTCACGACGCGTGAGATCCAGCGCCACTTAGACGACTTCAACCTGGCGGCCGAGTTCGGCACGCACGGCAAGATCCGTGGTCTCTCGGGTGGCCAGAAGGTCAAGCTCGTGATCGCCGCTGCGATGTGGAACCGTCCGCACTTGCTGGTGCTCGATGAGCCGACGAACTACTTGGACCGTGCGGCGCTCGGTGCGCTGGCCGACGGCATCCGTGAGTTTGCCGGTGGTGTGATTATGATCTCGCACAGTGAAGAGTTCTACAACTCGCTGTGTACGGAGAAGTGGCTGGTCGAGTCTGGTCGCGTGCGTGTCGTGGGCGAGGCCCAGGAGACGGAGTACCGTGCTGGTGGTGGCCGCAAGATCCTGGAAGAGGAACCTGAAGAGGTGAAGAAGTTCGGCTCGGTGAACGACGACATGAAGCGAACCAAGCTCACCAACCCCAAGTCGCTTCGCCCGCTGTCCAAGCAGGAGATCCGTAAGCTCGTGAAGCTCGCCAAGGCTGCTGGCAAGTCCTTCGATGACTTTGTCGACGGCATCACGCGTGCGAGTCCGGAGTGGAAGTGGCTGTAGACGATTTTGGCTTTGCATGTTTAGAGGAAATTTCGAAATTAGATGCTTCATTTCATATTTTCTGTTTTGAGCAACCTTCATTTGATCGTACTACCTCATAGTCTACATGAATAACTTTTGCTCGGTTTGCAGGGTGAAAACTCCAACGGGGGCACGGGCTTTGGGTTGAAAAGTTGACCAATCACTTCCGATGGCGACTGTTGGGAGCCATTTGGGTTTGTTTTATAGTACAGTATTCTCAACTTTTCTTATCAACTTTGAAAAACTTCACCCTAAATCAGTATGTAACAATGAAATTTGGGGAAATGACAAATTACGGGCGTTTTTTTTGAAATATTTACTCTTCGATGGCATACGCCACCCTCATTCAGCAACCCAATAAAACGCTTGGGGAGAGCCGACAGCTCAAAAGAACCCCATGTGAGCTTCCAATAGCCTGCACACTTCATTGTACGTGTACACCTGACGTAACCTTGC
>JAADXE010000428.1:0-25707 GCA_023337545.1 Pythium coloratum | reverse complement strand
GCGCAGCGGCCGAGACGCTGGCGACCGCGACGGCGGCGAGCACGACGAGCTTCTTGAAGGCACCGAGGACCATGGTGGAGGCTTGCGAGAGAGTGTGAAGGAAGGAGGGAGGCTTGGCTTGCGGGGAGGAAGGCAAATTCCAAAGTGAGAAGAAGAAGAGAAGACGGTCATGAGCCCGACCAGCGAGCGGCTCACGGAGGGCCGTCCTCACAGAGCCCCCTCCAGGAGACTCAAGTTGAGTCTCTCACGGGAGACTGTTTTGGATGACGGGACCCGTCAGCCAAACGCCCGCCACGGGTGTTCATGCCATCCAGGCTCAGCCGCTGAGACCACGCCGTCGTGAGGTTTGTGACTGTCAGCACTCGGGATCGTGGCTGGTTATCAGTTCGGACATCCTCCTGCCGTCCAGAATCGGAAGTCACTTCAATAAAATCTCAACTCACAGAGCTCGTGGGTTGAGTTGGTCTCAACTTGAGACTTGAGGCTCAAGTCACACAGTACATACAAATAGTGAGTTGTTGACGTCCACTAATGCAACTTGCAAGTTGCACCTGGCAATCCGAATCAGATCTACTGGACCAAAAGATCCACTCGTGGCGACATCTGGTGATGGATCCATCATGGCTCCATCAGCCAACAAAGTCCACTGTCTCGCACAGTTCACGGTGAACTTCACAGGAACGAAGGCAAAGCACTCAAAGGACTGGCATGGTGGCCGATTGTCCAATGAGGCTGCCAAGCAGACACAACATCAGACACAAAACGGTGTGAAACAGCGTTTTGTGTATCTATCAGCATGGTGTTTGCAAATTTTGGAGTGGAGTCGAGGGAGTTGACTGGCTGATGGGAAGTGACAGAAGTGACGCCGCGGAAGAACATCGAAAGTTTCGAAACGGTGCGTAGGTCCTCTGGAATCCAGAGTCTGGTACTCAGAGACTCTGAGTCAGAGTGGTGGCCCTCAAACAAAAACTGCAAGTCCCACGCGTCGTGGGAATTCCCAGCATATCAGCAAGAGGCGGCCATCCATCAGGCTTGGAAACCGATGCTTGTTTCCGACGGTGCCCGACGTGGTGGAGTCCACCAACTCTCATGATGCAAAGTTGACTTTGCTAACATGCCATACTTAGTATGGCATGTCCTAGTATGATACTAGGACTCGTCGAGTGCACTTGTGCTGGTCATTACTCGACTAAGGTCAGTCACTAATCAATCAGTCGATGTGGTCAGCGCCCTAACGATCTTGATGCGTGGTCGCCTAACCCGTCGGCATCTGGTGAGCGGATCAGACTGCGATCCCGTCTCCATCATCTTGCATCAACGAGCAACCACCACCTCGAATGTGCAGACACCACCAAGGCGTCACTACATGTACCATCGAGTTCATCGTGGCTCTTGTCAACGAGTCCACGGCAACGGTTGAGCTCTTTGGATCCCTCACGCTTTTCTTTATAATCACCTTTCTCTATACTTGATGTTGTCTTCTGCTTCTGCTTCTTCTTCTTCTTCTCTCTCTTCCCTAACGTTACCTGGGTATCTGCACGCTGTCGGCGACCACGACCGACGTGGCTCACGGGCAGCGCGGACAAATAGCTTTGCGACGTCTCAACATGGACGAAAAACACGCGTTCTGGCTTACGGCGCCTCGCACCGCAGACGCTGCTAGGATTGACTTGCAGGTTCACCCCCTGACACTGGAGCGTGTACGACTGGCTCCACGGCCTCCTGACTTGCAGCAGGTGGGACTACAGCGGCAGCTTCAGGCGAAACACTTGCAACACTTGGAGCTGCTGCTTCGACTGTGGAGCTCGGTCGAGACTCGATGGTACTGTCCGTTCTTGCTAGCGTGGCTGGAGGCGCAGTGACTGCACTTGCGACGACGTCACTGGCGTCGCCGTTCGTAAGCGGTGCACTGATCTGTTGAGTGGTTGCTGCTGGAGGCTGCGAGCTCGAAGGGTTCCAATCGTCGGAGGCTCCTTCGCCTTCTCCCTTGAACTCGTCCGTGCCCAGCCGCATCCGCTCTTGACGTGCCATCGTCGCACGAGCAGTCTTCTCGTTGAACTCCTGCATCTTCTTCCGGATCCGCTCGATCTCCCGTTGGTGCTTTTCTTCTTCGTTCCGAATCGCAGTCTCCAAACTCGACTCTCGTTCGTCGTACGAAGACCGCGCCATCTTCATCCGGTCTTCATACATTCTGACTGATCGCAAGTAGTTTGCATCAGGCACCGAGCCCACCGACATTGAGTGTTCACGAGCCTCCAGCAAGGAGAAGTCTTCTGGCGCGAAGAGGGCGCTTTCACTGGCAGCATGGGTCATTGGTGTAGCCAAAGGAGGTGAGATCGTCCGCTCAAGAGCGGTTCCACCACCAAGAAGCCCAGCGTCCATCCCGGCAACGCTTCCAACTTCCCCGCCGTCTCTGAGAACGTTCGACGCCGACACGACTGGCGAAGCCGGAACTGCGTTCTGCTGAGGTGGTCGTGCTGAGGCTCCTGATGCATCAATCTCAAGTGGATCTGTGATGAAAGCATGCGTGGACGGAGCCGAGCCGAACATCAACTTCGACACGTGTGGCAACGCCTTGGTCGGGAAAGAATGCGGCTCCGGAGCTTCATCCCACACGTCCTGGTCAAAGTCTGGCAGGTTGTTGATCTTTCCCTCGGTCACGAGGAACGAAATCGAGTCGGCGATGTCTTCCAAGTCAGGCTCCATGATTCCCACGTCGACAGCCAGCTCACAAGCGACCTCGTGCGAGCTGTCGGTGAACAAGTTGAACGGAAACTTGATTTCCTTCGACTTGCCATCCAGCGCCATACGCAGATTCAGCAGGATACTGTGGTCGTTCTCTGGGTCCTTGGTCGCCTTGATGTTGTAGCTCTTGCCGCGTTTCCGCGGAGCCGACGGTGGACGCGACGCGCGAGTGGCATCAATCGTGTTTGTTCGTTGCCGAGCAGGCTCCGTAGACGACGGTGCAGACTCAGGAAGCGGAGCTGTACTCGGCGTCGTCGATCGATCGGATTCTTGACTCGAACTGGACACTGTGGAAGCTTGAGTTTCCAGCACTGGCGACAACGCTGGCTCGACTTTCTGCTCACCTTGAACTTCAAGATCCTCAGGATACGCCTGAGACTCGTCGATCTCAATGCGGTGCCCTCTACCGCCCATGACTGCGATCCGATCGTTTCGAATGTTCACTTCGGTCGGAGGAAGCCCCGACAGGAAGTTGTCCACGTGGTGGTTGCTTCCTCCCTTCTTGTCGGACAGCGGCTCGTCCACCACAGGTTCGCCTCCAGTTGGCGGAGCAGTCGCTGCACTCGCGGTCGCAGTTGGGTTCACGCTCGTACTGGTCGTCTCCGTCGTCGCTGGCACCTTGGGTGGCAGCATCATGCGGTGCTTGCCCGCCGACTTTTCTTCCGCTGGAATGTCGGTCCGCTGACTTTGCGCACTGGTACTCATGGTCGTCGAGCTATTCGCCGAGGACGACTCGAGTTCCTCCGGCTCCAGCGACAGCGTCGGGAAATTCTTCCTTCGGTCGCTCACGGCCGATGGATCCTTGCCCTTGGACCCGCTCTCCATGTTCAGCTCGTCCGCAAACTGCTTGTTATTGATCGGCGGAGACATCGGAGCCGGTGGCGGCGCGTCTCGTTCGAGCTCGTCTTCATCCAGCACCTTGACCATATCGCTGTCGTCCTCCGAGGCCTTGAGAAACGGGTGATCCAGTAGATACTCGGCCGAGACGTCGACCTTTCCGTTGCCTCGCGATAAACAGAGCTCAATAAAGTCCCGTGCTGGCTGGCTGATGATCCGCTGGAGCCCGCGCGGCCGAATGCCCGCCGTCACCTTCTTGTAGATCTGCGCTGGGTTGATACACTCCGAGTACGGCACTTCCTTGGTCACCATCTCGAGTACACACATGCCAAACGCGTAGATATCGACCTTTTCATCGTAGCTCTCGTCGTACAGCTCCGGCGCCATGAACTCGGGCGTGCCTAGCACGCTCTGCGCCTTGGACCGCTTGTGGACAGCCAACTGCGTCGACAAGCCGAGATCTCCTATCCGCAGATCGCCCGTGTTACCGTTGATGAAGATGTTATCGCACTTGAGATCACGATGGATCACCGGCGGGTTCTGGTTGTGTAGATAATGCAGCCCCTCCAGGATCTGGATACACCAGCGCTTGATGATCTTCCACTTGACAAAGTGCACGCGCTTGATGTACGACTTGAGCGTGCCCGACGTCATGATCTCCGTGATGAACACGACTTGGTTCTTTTCCTTCGAGAACCACGAGCCGTAAAAGTTGATGATGTTCTTGTGTTCCAGCTTCTGCAGCAGCTGCACTTCCTGGATGATACGCGTCTTCTCTGAGCTTGGCAGCACGCCAATGTCGATCGCGTTCCACGCCACGTCGATGCCCTGGTCCGTGTCGTACGCCTTCCACACGGTCTTGTAGGCGCCAGAGCCCAGACGGATGTCGAAGCGGATATACCGCCCGCGAGGGGACTTCTCCACGGGCCGGTCGCCCTCCTCCTGCTTGTACACGTCCACGTCGCTCATGCTGCTCGCTGCGTGTGCGTGTATTGCCTTTGCTACGCGTTGCTGGCGCTGTACAGAGTCCGAAGTTTCTGGTGATGGTAGCTCGCCACGTGCGTCGCTCACAGCATCCACGCTCGCCACCACACGCCTCGCTCTTCCGCAGAGATCACTGGATGCGCGCTACGTCCACTGCTGTCGCGTAGCTCGTCGAGATGGAGATGCTGCGCCGAGTTGCCGCTTCGTGCGCCGCGTTTCCTTTGTTGGATGCGGGTTCGGTCGCCAACTTTTCCAACGATTCTCCGCCCTCGGTGTTGGGAGAGACAGAGTGGTGGTCGTCGGCGTCTAAAGTCTAAAATCTAAACGGCTGACGCAGGTGTCGGACGCGATTATAGACGCTCGTGAAGATGCGGGGACCGGTGGCGTTGGCGTCGAACTCGGTGTCACTCGCGATATAGTCCGAGAGGATCGACCTCAACGACAGGAATGTCGTCCCAATTGGCTCCACAGGCTCGGCTTGGGCTGCGGCGGCGCGAGGAGCGCGGGAGCACAGACAGACAGCGGTCACTCTACCAGTTGTAGCCTATGGGAACGCCCTGACTGCTTGGGCTCTGCTTCTCCAGCGAACATCAAAAACCCAAACACCCACCATTAGCCGAAGCAGCGGTTCACTATGGAGGAGCTGGATAGACCAATCAGCGCGTTAGATTTGCGATACCTACAAGCAACATCCACGCCAGTAGGTACGGCGACGTCAGAACCTTGAGGGTGGAACAAGGTTTTACCTGTTTTAACCTCGAAACGAAACCAAGATGGTGAGCAGCGTGGCTTTTTCACCACCGAGGTTTTTTTCCCCAAAACTGGCATGGAGCTTGATGAGTGAGATTCATCTGCTCCTCTGACCTGATTTTAAGAACCCAAGAAGGGAGAGGGTTGTTAAAAATCCGCGTGCGAGCTGAAAATACATAGGGGTCACCTCATTTGAACGTCTCAGAGCCCTCTATACAGAGGGATCAATCCATTGAAGCTAATGGCGCGTGCTGGAGGAGCCACATGGCTGCACTTCCCCCGACATGTTTTCAGGCGCCCGCTGACTCGATGCATGCACGAGAATGGAAAGCAAGGCAGGTAGGTTCAACGTGAACTGAAGGCAATAAATTACATGGATGCATCACATGGACTGGACCATACACACTATGGATGGTATATCAGTAAATACGTGGCGAGCCAATGCGGGCAAGAGCTCTTCACACAATTGGCGGCCTTGGGTTCACCGACTTGGAGTGACGCACACAGCAACCGAATCGTTGGGCCCACTTGGGGCACTCGGGTATGGCGCAGCGAGTGCCTCCGCCGTGGGAGCGGCAGCGGCCTTTGGAAATGGCGCCCTTCGTGCAGTCGGGATGCTTGCAGCGAGCACCGCCGCCATGAGACTTGCAACAGCCACGGGACTGCACAGGACGGAAGCAGCCATCGATCTGACAGAGCTTCATGCCCTTGTGGACAGCGCACTTGCCCAAGTTTTGCTGCGATGGACGCCGTAGGCAGCCAGTCACAGAACAATAGTCTGGACGCTCTCCCATGTGGCTGCCTCCCGCAGGCTGGGCGATTTCGTCTGCGGCGTCACTTGTGTCAGCCTCGTTGAGCATCGAGCTGATGCTAGAGATGCGACGCTTCAACGGAGACGAAGACGATGGAGAAAGCATCAGAACATCCATGCTGGGCATCGTAGCTGGCTTGATTGGAATGAGCATGCCACCACTCCACATGGGAACAGCATTTCCGGCCTTGAGGGCCATCGGCGACATGTGGAAGCTCGGCAGGTGGGCAGAATGCGGCACTGGGCTGCGCACGAACTCCTGGTGCGTCCCTGGAAAGGGCGAGAGCTTCGCTTCTCGCAGGTCGGGTTTGTCCTTGGTGCCCAGCATCACGAGATTGTGGGCCGCGAGTGAGTCTTCTCCGTGGGTCTCCACCACCAGAACGCCATGACGATAGGAGTCGACTGGCGTGATGTGAATGGCATCCACAGACACCTGCATCCGCTCGTCCATGGGCTCGTCGATTGCTGGGTTGAGGAGCTCGGTTAACTTCATCATCTTCAGTTTTTCGGTTCTTGTTCCGGCCTTTGATGTGGATTGGATCTTGATGTCGTCGCAGATTGGTCCGAGGGCACAAAACGGAAAATGAAGTCACAGGTTCTCCGGCTCACCGAAGTCAAAGCTCAAAGCTCAAAACGCAAAAACACAGGCGCAGCAACTTCAGTAAAACGTCGAGCTTCAAGTCTGAAAGGCGGATGCCGTGAACAGGAACAGCGGCTCTTCTTTTTATCGCGTTGTGTGTTGTTGGCTGATGATTATCTGTGTGCGTTCCCTCTCTTGCTTTGGTCAGGGTTCCGGGGTTTTGTTTGTTTATTTTCTTCTCACACAGGAAAACTGGCACACACACAACATCCTCACCCAGTCATCGTCACAGTTTTTCGGCCGAGTGAGTGATTCTGTTCTCCTCCCATCTCCCTTTTATTTCTTGGTGCCTTTCTTTCCGCTTGTGAACAGGCCAATCCAAAATCTGCGACGAGTGTCGGTAAAACTGCCAGCCGCACAAAGGACTGAGACGACCCGATGACGTCTGCATTGTGGACACCCTGTGGCCCAATGAGCAACGAGCAGCGGAGCGTCACAGATTCTCGTTGGCTCATTCCTAGTCGACGCACCCCGCGACGCCAAGTTCTCCAGCGCATCCCTTCGATCCAACCACCAGATGGCGCCAGAGCAAGTTTCCTCTTTGCTGAAACGCCGCAGCAGATTGGAAATGGCATTGCCAGTCGTTCCTTTTTCTATGTGAGTTTGGTTGTTTGTTCTCTCCTGGGCCTCCGTACCTTTTCACTCTTCTTCTTTTTTTGCTTTGTTGCTTGCATGAGTTCCGATTCCATTTTGTGTGTGTTGAGTGCGCTTCAGCATGATTCAGCTCAGTTTTGGGATGGTCAATTCAGCAGATGGCACCCTGCACTTGGCTCTGGTTGAAGTGCACTCCCAATCCCAGTTTTCTTCATGATCACGATGGACTCGTTCACTGGGCGGATCCTTCCTACTGTACTGTACTGCACGGCATGACCGTGAGCGACTGGCCAGTGCAATGGGGAATCTTGGCTTCCCCCTGCGATATTACTCTGCTAGATGCACTGTACACTCCCACTCCCACCCGCGAACCATCGCCGTCGTCACAGTCCAATCGTGGTGCCGTTTCGACTGAAGCTTCATCCACTCCACGCCTTGCAGCCGCGCTGAAACGTTCCAAACCTCGAGTGCAAGACGTGACGGGCCTCCACGCTGGCGTGGGACAATAGCAAGCAGAGAATTCAATGAGGTCGTTGCATTTACTTACTTGGTGGTGGCCGCCAGCAGCGGAGCGAACTCGTCGGCTAATTCCTTGCCTGTCAGCGTCTTGCCCTGCAGCAGAAGTAGAAGCTCTTGGTCGAATGCCTTGGCCTTCTTCTTTTCTTCCTGGATCGCCACCTCCAGTGTCGAGAGTGCGTGTCGACTCTTCTTCGGGATCTCTGCCTCTTCCGTCGTGTTCACTGACGTGAGCTGAGCTGTCTGGTCTGAGGCTGGGCTGCTGAACATCGCGAGTGCTGCTTCTCCACCCAGACGCTTGATCATCGCAGCCGGCAGTGGTGGGTCCAGTAGTTGGTTTGTTTCGTCGGAGCCGTACCACGACCGCCACGACGACGTGTCGAGAAGCCGCTGAACGAAGTCGTCTGTGCGTGTTGCTGAAGTCTCTTCATTCTCCTTTGTTTCAGTCTCGAGCCGTGGCTTCTTCGTCGGCCGTGGAGATCCAACGCGGTGGCGAGGGGAACCGGGCGTTGTGCTGCCATAGACTGATGACTCTTTCACTCGAGGCATCACCACGCGCTTCTTGAAGTTCGCTGGTCCCTTAGCAAAGAACCAGGAGCTCAATGGACTTGCCTCGACTTGAGAGGACGAAACCACTGGCGTGGTTGTATCCACACTCGCTCCGCCGAACGAAGGCCCCCACGTCCGAGGCTGAGCTTGAGTACGGGCTGGCAATGGCATGGCCGACAACGCGCCTTGTGTGAGAGACGCCACTGTCGCGCGAGGAGATGCTGATAGCACCGACTCGAGAAGGAGTCTGCTGGGGACCGTCGTGTAGGTGTATACTGGCGTGGCTGGAGACGTACTAGGAGGTGTTGTTACTGGAATGGGCTCATCAGACGGCTTCTGTTTGCTGGCGACTGCCGTGCCGGCCATGGCTGGCGGCGCAGGAGATGTGGTTGCTGGAACGGACTCATCAGGTGTCTGCGAGATAGCGCCACGCACGCCGAAGAGCTCTTGGGGTGTGGATGTCGCGGTGATCGAATGATCGCGCTGAGTAACTGAGGGCACAGGAGAAGCAACATCATGTCCCGCTTCTTCGTGGTCATCAGGCTTGGCGAGGAACATCGAACCCTCCAGCACCTCGGAATCCGATTGCTGACCTTGAGGAAAATCGAGCGGCGACTGAGTGAGTTCTCCGTCTGCAGGGACTTCGCCTTCATCGTCGATTTCTTCGTCTTCCTCTTCTTGGTCTGACGCGACTTCGACGACTTTATCTGCTGACTCATCTTCGTCGGCTTGCTCTTCCTCATCTTCTGTGTCTTCTTCAGTCTTGACTTCTTCGCCGTCCTCATACACTGCCGCTTGTTGGTTCCACGCTCTACTGACCTCCATGGGATTGTCGTCAGACTCGTGCGTCTCCGTCAGGCCACTCGTAGCAGGGTCGACAGTCGGTTGATACGGCCCATGTACTTCGTAGTTGTCGCCATTCCACCGGGCTTCTTCCTGATCTTCGTCTTCATCTTCATCAATTTCTTCCTCCTCATGTTCCTCGCTGTATTCCTCGTCTTGTTGCCCATCGTGACTGGTGGGTACCGTAGTATCTCTCGGGACAGACGCGTGTTGAGCCTCGGGGTCCGACTCGTCATCATCATCAGAATCCGAGTCACTGAGCTCAATCACCTCAGGGGAGCCATTCGCTGGGAGGTTGCTGGGTTCTGGCGAGCTGAAAAAGCGGTAGTGGCCCATTCCAGGCTGGAACTCCTCCTCCTCCTCGTCTTCCTCGCTGTCGGAGAAGTATGCCTGCTGAGCAGGTAGTCCGCCGTCAGATTCCGAATCACTGCCGCTTTGACCTTGCCGCTGCTCGCCGTCCGATTCCGAATCACGACTGCTTTGCTCTTGCCGCTGCTCATCATCAGAGTCGGTTCCTTCCACGCTTGGAGCCTCGACAGGATGCTGGGCCATGAAGAAGTCCACGGCCGCAGACTGCATATCAGCGTCGTCTCTGTAAGCTTCCTTTTCGCACGCCTCTTCTTCGAACGCCTCTTCTTCGTCCACATCTTCTTCAGCGTCCACATCGGCTTCAGCGTCCGCATCGTCTTCCGCGCCTACGGCTTGCTCCTCAAGGTCATCCGCTTCATCGTGTTTTGCCTCGACAACGCTCTCATCATCCTCAGTTTCCGAGAGATCCTCTTTGTCACCGGCGACGTCTTCCAACTCTGCGAGTTCAGCCTGCATGTCTTCATCTCCTTCAGCTTCAAAGCCCGTGGGCAGTTCCTTCTCCACGTGGTCATTGGATAATTCGTCATCTTCCACGACTTCATCCACGTCGAGGTCCGAGTCTTCTTTGTGTTCTTCCTCATCCTCAACGTCACAGCCAAGGTCGTCTTCGAGTTCGTCCTCATCTTCCGTGTCCTGAACCATACCCGTACACAACACACGTTAGCACCACTGGAAAGATAGCTCCGTGATCAGTTTCAGAGCCACGAACCTGTCGCTCATCGACCAACTGATCAGCCACCGGAGCGGCCTCTAACAACTGAGGCTCTGGATTTTGCTCTGTCTCATCTGCCACCTCGTCTTGGTCGACAGCAGAGTCCTCGTCATCAATCTGCTCTTGACCTTCTGCCTCCATCGACAACTGAGGTGGACTCTGCGTTGGACTGGCCACTTTCACCGCTTCCTTTTCTTCTTCATCGCCTCGTTCCTCTTCTCCTTTCGTTACAGCTGATTGCGAGAGCTACGACGCATTTCAGTTAGTGAAAAAGAAATCAACTGTCATCACAGAAACGCCAGTCACTTACCGTCTCAGGTGCTGATGCCGCCACCTTCACTTTTACGAGTGAAATGATGGTTTTCTTTGGCTTCACAGGAGAAAGAGCGGTAGCTGGAGCCTCTTCCTCTTCTTCAGCGTCGGCGGTGGTTGCATTCTGCTCACGAGAGTCAGTTGCAGGCTTACTCTCAACACCTTCCACAACTGGGCTTGGCTCCACTAAGTCGCGGCGGCCCTGCCGGCTTCTCCTCCTCTTTTTCTTGGACTTTGACGTGGACAGAGGGCTCTGATCTGACGCCGATGCGGACGCAGTGGACTTCACAGGGGTTGTCGTAGCCTCCAGAGTAGCTGCCGCGGCCGCAGCAGCTCGCGTGAGACGTCTTCGTTGCGGTGTACTCACAGGAGTCTCCACCTTCGCAGTCAACTCCACACGCCGCGTATTGGGCTTGTCCGTGTCCTTCACCTCTCCCTGCTTTTCAGCGCTGTTGTTGCCTTTCGTCTTGTTGCGACTGCGTGTGTTCTTCGGCTCCGTTTGCGACGTAGACGCAGCGACTCCCGCACTAGCAGACGCCGCTTTCTTTGGCGTGGTAAACGCCGTCTTCTTCTTGGCGGAGATCTCTTCCGTCGGTGCCTTCTTCTTCGTCGGTGGCTCGGGAGACTCCTCGTACTGGTCTGCTGTCTCAACCAACGCACCCGCATCGCTTCCCTTGCGCTTGTGCACGCGCTTCCTCTTCTTCTTCTTCCGCGACGGCGGAGACTCGGTCTCCACCACCTCCTGAAGAACCACTGGGGCTTTCGCCTTGGCTTTGCCTTTGCCCTTTCCTTTTGGCTCCGCAGCAGCAAGAGAGGCGGGCTGTGGCGTCGTTTCCACCGCCTTGTTCGCCTTCTTTCCACTGGCAGCAGACCGTGTAGTCACACTCGGAAATGGAGATGGTGCATCTGCAGCTACGGACGTCGCCTTGGCCTTGGCCTTGGACTTCTTGCCGCCGCCATTCCGCGTTTCCGCCATTTTGCTCGTGATGATGTGCTGTTGTTGTTGGCTCACTTTCTGTGGTCAATTCATTATCACAGGCAAATACTTATCATATAATACAGGTATGACAGTACGAAAATTGACATCGGATTCGAGAGGGTAAAGACCCGTTGGGAGTTGAACTTGGCGATCTTGAAGAGGCAAGAAAAAGTTGGTTGTTCTCCGTTCAAGGATCCGGTTGGAACCAAAAGCCGGAACACTTCTTTTCTCTAGCCAGCCAAGCACTCACACAGCCTTTCTCCAGTCAATTGTTCTTTTGTTCTTGGCTTTTTGGTTCCATTCTCGTGCTCACTTTTTGTTCCGACGTCTGTCAGAGAACGTTGGTTCCGACCTTTGGAAGCAGCCATGTCCAAAGATTCACCAGCCAAGACCAAGATACACCATAATGATGAAGATGCAAAGTTGTTGTCCGAAAACACGCGCCTGTATGCGCCTCCGCCGCACGACCACGGCGCGCAGGCAGCCTACTTCATAGAGGAGATCACGGGCGATCGAACGTGGTTCAGCACGCTCGCGTTCGAGTGGTTCTCGCCGCTCATCACGCTCGGAAACGCACGGCATCTAACCACGGGCGACGTGTTTCCACTCAAAGACGATCATCTCTCGGCTAGAATCGCGCCTCTGCTGCAGGCCACGTGGACAGAAGAGCGCAGTCGCCAGGGCAGGAACGCCAGCCTCTCCTGGGCGTTGCTACGGGTGTTCGGTGGTCGTTTTGCGGCCATTGGAGCGGCCAAACTAATGCATGACGCACTCGCCATCACGGTGCCTGCGCTGATAATCAAGATGGTTGTGGAGTACCAGCTGAACGCGACGGCGTCAGCGGTCGAAGGGATCTTCAACGCGCTGTTCGTGGTGGTCAGCGGCGTGGCGTTGGCGTTGCTGGGCCGGCACTACGAGTATTTTGCCTCGGAACTCGCTGTCTTCGTAAGGGCGTCGGTCGCGACAGTGGCGTTCCAGCGCACACTGGCCGTGTCTCCGTCGACTCTGCAGCGACTGTCGGCTGACGAGATCGTAGACGACGTTGCCACCGAGACGGCTCAGCTGCAGCACGGACTACTGACGCTGTACAACACTCTGGGCGGCGTCCTCCAGCTTTTCCTGGGCGGTGTGATGCTGTGGCATTTCGTGGGGAACGCGCTGTGGGCCGGAGTGATCACATTGGCACTCGGCGTGCCCTGCTTGGTCGTAGCCGACGCTATCTCCCACAGACACGAGGCGCCACTCGAAGAGGCCAAGCAAGAGCGTGAACAGTTTTGCCAAGAGCTGCTCACTGGCATCAAGATGCTGAAGCTGTTGACGTGGGAGCGAAGCTTTGCTGGTCGCGTGATGGAGCTTCGCGACACGGAACTGAGACACCTCCAGTCGTATCTGTTTGCTGTCAGCTGCAAGAAGGCTTTGACAGTGTTCGTGCCTGTGCTCGTGGCGATCGTGACGCTGCTGGCATACGCGCTTCTCGTCCAAGAGCCATTGACGATCCCTACAACCGCCACGACGTTGTTGGTGATTGTTCTTCTCATGCGTGGCCCAGTCAAGGAGCTTCCGCAGCTCGTCATTAAGCTGATCGGCGCGTTTAGGAGTCTGCGGACGCTCAACGAGTTCCTGAACGAGCCGGAACGAGTGGCTGCGATCGTCTCCACACGACTCACGGCCGTCGGATTGGTTCTCAAGAACGCCGACTTCAAATGGGATACAGCTCAGCCCAAGACAGAGCTCGATGAGCTGCTGGAGGCTGAAGGCATCCTCCAAAATACGAACCACTGCGGTCCAGTGCTCCACCACATCAACTTGTACGCTGCACCAGGCGAGGTCCACGCCGTTGTGGGCGGTGCGGAGTCAGGCAAGTCGACTCTTCTCGCTGGAATCGCTGGATTGGCTCGGTGTACAGCAGGCGAAGTAGCAGTGAAAGGCTCGGTGGCCTACGTGGGTCGAGAGCCGTTCCTTTTGAGTGCGAACATCCGTGAGAATATCTGTTTTGGCAAGCCTTTCGATGCCGATCGATACTTTGAAGCCATCCGAGCGAGCGGTCTCAAGTACGATCTTCGTGGAATGGCTCGTGGCGACCGCACGGAAGTGGGCGGCGATGAAGGAGTGAGTCTGACGCCAAGCCAACGCATTCGGGTCGCGTTGGCGAGAAGTGTGTACCACAACGCGGACATCTACATCTTGGATGAGATTCTGACCGGCATGGACGCATTGGTCATCAAGAAAATCATCAAAAAGTGTCTGCTGACAGCACTCAAGGGCAAGATCGTGATCATGGCTACACAATCGCTCAAGGTTCTCAAGAAGTGCACGAATGTGGTCGTTCTGGGCCGCGGGACGATCATCGAAGCCGGCAACGTCAAGCAACTTCTCGCCAACAAGAAGTGGGGCGTGCTGTCCGACTTTGTACGCAACGATACGTCCCACAAGAACCGAACAAAGGAGCAAGAAGCCGAGTGCGACGAGGATTCAGACGGTGACACGCACAACGACGACGTTGATTCTGATACAGAGGCGCTTGCAGCCATGATCTCCCTGAAAGAACTGGCTCCTGTCGTAGCTGAGACCATGACAGAGTCTCCACAAACCGACGAAGACTCGAGTGATGAGAATGTGCGCACGGCGGTGGCGTTGTGGCTGGTCCGGTCACTAGGAGAGAGGGGATATGTCGCGTACGGGATCTTCGTCGTTCTGTACTTGACAGCGTCAGTGATCCGGTTCTTCTCACTCTCTCGGATCACTGAGCCTGGGACCCCCCGCGACGTCCTCGAAGGTTACATCGGCTTCAGTGTGCTGTACGTTCTCGTTGCCGTCTCTGCTCTGGCGGGGCTTCACCACGGATGTATCCACGCCTGCCACAGTATCTTCCACACGCTTCTGGATCGGCTTGCTCGTGCTCCCATGGCGTTCTACGATACGACAGCGAATGGACGCGTTGGGCCACGTCTTGCGAAAGTTATGGCCGTCGTCGAGGCTGGGCTGGTCAAGACGTGGCCGCATTTGTTCAGCAGCACGGCGCAGCTGCTGGTCGTGCTTGGCGTGCTCATGGATGTGTCTCCGTGGTTGATTTTCGCCTTCGCGCCGCTGATCTTAGGCTTCTATCGCCTAGAAGAGTGCTTTGGCACGCCTGCACGGGATCTAGACCGTGTGGAGGCCTCCACTGTCGCTCCTATCAAGTCGTGCATCGCAGAGGTACTCAGTGGCATGACTGCGATCCGCCAGTACAAGGCCGAGCACCTTTTCTTCGGTCAGTTCCAAGAGCGACTCGACAAAAGCCACCAGGCGTTCCTCTTCCAGGCCTGCGCGAGCTGCTGGCTGGGATTACGAGTGGATGGCATCTACATCGGGCTTCTCACTTGCGTCACGCTGGCTTCTGTCCATGTCCACGCGGCTACTGAGACTGCAGCTCTACACGCGGCAGGCAAGATCAGCGTCGCGTTCATCTTGAGCCTCAGTTTGTCGCCTGTGTTGGTGGAATTCCTCCACGCTTGCGACCAGACGTGGTTCACTCTCGTGGCTGGCGGCCGTGTGAAAGCCCACTCCAAGATGCCCATTGAAGCGAATCTCGACTCCAACGCTGAGCTTCCTCCGCCGACTGACTGGCCATCAGCTGGTAAAATCGAATTTGAAAACGTCTCGATTCGGTATCGCCAGGGCCTCCCACGCATCGTCCGAGGCGCGAGTTTCGCTGTAGCTGCTGGAGAAAGCGTCACAATCATCGGCCGCAATGGCTCGGGGAAGAAGACGCTGTTTGCTGCGATCACGCGGCTTGTGGAGTTGACGACGGGCACGATCACGATCGACGGCGTCGATATCAGCAAGGTCGGGCTCCACGATCTCCGCGGCAAAATAGCTCTTGTCTCGCCGGATCCAGTGCTGTTTGCCGGATCCATTCGACTGAACTTGGACGCCTCTAACCGCTTCAGTGACGACGAGATGTGGACGGCACTCAGGAAAGCCAAGCTTCAGGATGCCGTGCTCTCGCTGGATGAGACCGTGAACGAGAAGGCATCCAACTACAGCCTCGGCGAACGGCAGCTACTGAGTCTCGCACGAGTCCTTCTGAGGAAGCCCAAGGTGATCCTGGGGGATCAGGGCGAGTGGCTGCCTGCAGTGGGCTTGGTGGGGTCCGAAATGGATCAAGTCGAGCAGTGTCTTCGCCAGGAGTTCCCATCGGCGACAAGGCTCACGATCACGAATCGACTGGCGACTCTGACGGAAGCCACACACGTTTTAGTGATGGACAATGGCCAAGTGGCCGAGTATGGCACGCCCAAGGAGCTCCAGGGGAACAGCAAGAGCGTCTTCAAGGCCACGCTCGAAGAGTGGAAGCGTCGCGACAAGGAAGACCGCAAAAAGACGTAAACGTCGTGATTTTTATCTCTGGAAAACCCTAAAATACCATATTTCACGAAATTATGCGGAATGAATGTCGCTGGCAATCATTCGAAAAAAAAGGAGGCGGAACGATGGGAAGATCACACTTCCTCTCGGTAGCCTACAGGCAAGTGCACCGTGAATCATGGTGACGGAAGCGAGTCCTCTCGTGCCGCGGCGTTCGCGCTTCCCTGCTGTGCGTCTATGGCGGCGTGCGACGCTCATTGGCGTCGGCGTGGCCATCGCTGTGCTACTCGCGACCAAGAGCTCTCCATCAGAAAAGCCACATGTGCCACTCGCAGGCAACGACGCGTTCTTCTGTGGTATTCAAGGCTTTGAGACCGGCTACGTGAAGCTCGCCAACAAGAAAGACGACCAGTATTTCTATTGGTACGTGCCGTCGTCGAGTGCGGATCCAGACATGGATCCGCTCGTTTTGTGGCTCACGGGCGGGCCTGGTGTGCCCAGCACAGTCGCGTTATTGGCGGAGAACGGCCCGTGTCTCGTGCAGTCGGATGGCAAGACGATGACGCGCAACCCGTACGGATGGAACAGCCAAGCCAACGTGATCTGGCTGGACCAGCCATCGAACGTCGGTTTCTCGTACGGCGTCGATGAAGATGCCGACAGCACTGAGGCAAACGTAGGCGAGAACATGTACTGGTTCCTGCAGGGCTTCCTAGACAAGCACCCAAAGCTTCAGAACCGAGAGTTCTTCATCGCCGGCGAGAGCTACGGCGGCCACTACGTCCCAGCGGCAGCTCACTATATTATGGACAAGCAAGCAAAGCAAGCCGACAACTCCACCACAGCATCGTATCATGCGATCAACCTCCAGGGCATCGCTATTGGCAACGGACTCGTCGACACAGCTATCCAGTTCCCACGGTACATCGACATGGCTGAGAACGCGTACAACGTGACATTCGTGAACGCGTCGCAGTTGGAAGAGATGAAGCCACTGGCCGTTGAGTGTGGGGAACGGATCCGTGCGTGTCAAGCCGACGTGTCGCTATGCGAGGACGCCGGCGTGTTCTGTGTGAGCCATTTGGACCAGCCATTCACGAGTAGCTCCCAGCGGAATCCGTTTGATATCCGCAAGGTCTGTGAGGCTGCTGATGCCCAGACGTGCAACTCTATGGACCATATCGGCGTGTTCCTGAACCGTGAAGAAGTCCGCTCGAAGGTTGGCGTGGACACCTCGACGGCTGGTGTGTGGACGCTGGTCGAAGACCAAGTGGCGTCGGCCTTCACAGCGAGTGGGGACGACATGGCCTCGTACAGTGGCTTCGTCGCAGACCTGCTCAACGATGGGATCCGTGTGCTGGTGTACACGGGAGATGCGGACTTGGCGTGTAATTGGCACGGCGGGTTAGCGTGGACGAACGCCATGGAGTGGAAGGGTCAAGCGGACTTTACAGCCGCGAAAGAGCAGCCTTACATGACTGATAAAGGTGTGCACGCTGGCGTTTCCCAGTCAAGTGGCGACCTGTTGACGTTCCTGCGAGTGTTCAACTCGGGTCACATGGTGCCGCAGGACCAGCCAGAGGTCGCGCTGGACATGATCAACAAGTTCCTCCAGAACAAACGCTTGTAGGCCTGTAGGCATTTGATTAACAATGCTGGCAATGAGCAAAGGAGAGCGACCAAGCCAACACTCACGCTGTCCTTTATACACCAAATTACACTCTAGGCAATGAGGAGATCCTCGTTAATCACTGTCGTCGTTCACAATGATTTCGGCGGGGGAGGCTGGCACTGTAGGACGAACGAGGGATGTCACCGGTGGCAGTGATCGAGGCGAGAGTGCCGAGTCTGCAGCTGGCTGTAGTGGTAGGATATCAACCACAGGCGTGGGAGCTGGCGGCATCTGCGTCTGCGTCGTACCAGTGCCACCGGCGGCAGACAGAAGCTCTGTCAATGCAGTCACAGCGAGTACGCCAGCCTCATGGAGCTCGTTCTGCGAATAGGACTTCGACACCTCGACCACGATCGGCGTGAGCGACACAGTCCGAAAGCTAACGTGGCGGTCGAGCCGCTTGAGTGTGGACTGGACATGCTTGAGCTGTGTCTTGTGGCGGACGTTCAGTCTAGTGGCGTTGATCGTCTCTGCTTCTAAAAACGCCCTCAGTTCGTGGCATCTCTCACAGTCATGGTCGAGCTTGATCTCTCGGAACGGAGCACTGAGAAGCGCTGGCAGTCGCGACTCAATCTTGGCACGGAACGCGTTGATGAGCGGAGACGCGTCAGCGAGGCTGCGGAACGACGCCACGAAGAACTGGAACGCCGGAAAAACGAGTTTCACGAGTGTGCGGTCATCGCTCGTCATGAGGTACGACGCAAGCTTTTCACTCGACCCACGGAGTGTGATCTCGAGAAAGAGACTGAACTCTTCAGGCTTCGGGATCGCAAACGGATCCTCTGGTTCTCGACGCCACGAGTACGTTGGTGTTGGTGGAGGGATAATCGGTGGAGGCACGTCTACTTCGGCATCTGAGTGACGCACGCCAAGTCTGTCGAGCCGTACAGTAGCGAAGTCACAAAGTTGACTTGACTGCGAGGCTTCTCCTCACGCGCGATCTGGACGAGCGTTGGTCGACAGGTCTCGAAGCCGAAGAAGTTGGCGGTCTCACCTATAGCAGGCTGGTACTCGAAGCCCTCGGTGCTTTTCAGCAACGCGATGAACAGAATGAAGTCCTGAAGCTGCTGCACGGCCTTGAGGCACTTGACGAAAGCAGGAGACGCGCTTGTCCACTTGTGTTTGCGCGCGAAGAGCACGCTGCCGAACATGGCTGCGTTCGGGGATCCAGTTTCCACAAGGTGGACGAACATGCCCGTCGCATCAGCCGCAGACGAATTGACCAGTTGATCAAACTCCTTCTCAACTGGCTGGATCACGAGCGCCGCAGACTCGTACCACTGCTCCTTGCGCGTGCCTTCGTTGCCAGTGTAGTGGGTCTCACAGTCGTCAAACTCGACGTCTTCCAAGCAGCCAGCGGGCGCGACTTCGAAGATGTGGTCCACTTCCACGTCAGGACACTTCATCGTGTTGGAAGTGCCGTACTTGACCGACGGACTCTGTAACGTCACTGTGATCTCCGGGTCCACGTCGTCCACATGGACGTCTGAGACGTGTGAATAGCGTAGCCTCGACAGATACAGCACGTACATGCCCTTGGTCTCTTCACAGAACTTGGCCAGACTACTGGCGACCAGGTAGTCCTTGCTCTTGAGGAAATCGAAGCGCAGCCCCTGGTCTGAGTAGTCGTGTTCCAGTAAATACACGAAATGGCGCAGGCTCTGCGTGACTTTCGACGAGTTCCACGAGCTGTAGCCGTACTTGGGTCGCTTCGTGAGCTTTGGTTCCGTGAAATACTGAGCCAGAGACCACCAGATCGCCTCCTGGAGCTTCGTACTTCCAGCAAAGTGAGGGATCTCCGCCACCGTCGTGGTCACGAGGTTGTACGTCAGACACAGTCGGTATCCGCTCGTGACCGGCTTGACCTCGTGGGCACAGTCTCCGTAAACGCCGCGTACTTGACATCGCAAGCACTCATCTCTCCAGGGTTCCACAGGTGCGGTTTCTGCTTAGCCCCCGCGGATGGCTGGTGCACGAGCAGCTCCCCTCCTTTGAATTCACCCGGTAGCACCACAACCAGTGTGCCAAACATGCCCGGCTCCTTCTCGGAATCCTGGTGTCGCTCGAACTTGCCGCCTTCTTCATACAGCAGCAGCTTGTACAGCTTGGCATCCACGATGGCAGTCGGTGAGATGCCCAGCGCCACACGCACAGACTTGAGGATATCTTCGGTGAACGACGCCCACTGTGGGTTCGTGAGTGTGAGCTCCTGCGCGTTGAGCTCCCACGTGTTGCGCACGCTCGTGTCCACCAGCGTCTGCTCACCATGGCCGTACGGCGCGAGGCGGCACTTCTCTATGAGGCGCCTGGCGTTTGGCTCGGTAAGCGGCAGTGGAATGGGCATTGATGGCGCAGAGCTGTTGGCTTGATCCGTTTGGCTCTTGACGACGACGCCTGGATGCGGAAACGACGCGAAGGAGCCGCTGGTGAAGCACACGCCGGGGCGGTCCAGGTTCTCTAGCGCACGCGACGCGCCGTCCAGCAGTTCGTCATATTCGATCTCTTCGCGCGTGGACAGCGCGTCCTGCGCACGGCGTCGGCCCATGGTGGTGATCTGAGTGGATCTGCTCAATTGAGTGGCTTCGAAAAAAATCTGGCGCCAAAATGGAAATCCTCCCAATAGTAGACTATCGAATATGAGAGTATCGGATATGGCAGGGAATAGACCCCATATTTTTTATTGAAGCTGATGATGGTGAGAAAGGCAACCGTGGGTAAGCATGTCGCAAACCATTGATCATACGAGTGGGATTGGTCGTCCACCCAGAGGCAACAAAAAACCATTTGCGATATGCCTGTGCCTGACTCTCCACTCCTTTCAAACGTGGCGGATCCCAACAGGGTTCAGTTACTGGTACTGATCTGGCAGTGGACGACTCGCGTCGTGGAGGACGATCCACTGGTGTGTAGAGGCACTTCGATGGGCTTACAGCTTAGCGTGCGATCTTCGCCCAGAGCGACGAACCGACGAAGCTCCACTTGTCCTTCGCCAATCAATCTACAGCATAGAAACCATTTTTGGGTTAGATCTCACATCCAACAGCTAAGTCACACCCGACAACTCACTTGTTCCATCCGATCCTGCTGCGTCGCTTCACTTGGACGACGAGACGGCACTCTGGAAGCATCTCGAGCGACTTGATGGCGTCCAGAGACATCGTCAGCGACGACCACGACGGCTGCACGGCCATGTCAGCGTTCGTCGTGGTCACGCCGCTTACAAGAGCCGTTGGCGCGTCGCCGTAAACGTGCTGTCACGTGCAGTAGGTCTTGTACCAGTCCCAGTCGGCGAGTCCCGTCACGGTGTCGATGCACAGACTCAGACGCAGGCTCGATGGTCCGCGTGACGACTCTGGCTCTTCGTGCGGCTCGGAGCTGGTCACCGTGCCAGACGTGGAGTCGAATTTGAATCGAGGACGGCACGGTGTCAGCTCATTCTTGAGCATGCTGATCTCGTGGGCGTGGGCCCAGACATACTCGCCCTTGGTGGTCGCCGCGCATTCCAGGTTGCAGATCTCAGTGATCGAGAGCTCGTCCAGACTGTCGTTGTGAGGCTTGAGCAGATCTCTCAGCACGCCCATCGCACCACGAGGCGACAAGCCCGACTCTGTGGAGATCTTCTTGGCGTCTCCGTTCATCGTCGCGAGATCGAAGTGCTCGATGAGGTTGTGGATCTCGGTGGCTTGCTGGACCTTTGCCTCCAGATCTACTCGCACACACAAGTGAGTTGATGCCAATTGGGATCAAGACCACCAACTCGATAGTACGTACATGACACGGCGCCGTCGATCGCTGTCTGGAGAATCGGCACCGATAACGAGCTCGGCAAGACGTTGGTCAAGAGTGAGATGCCCTCCTGTAAGACCAAGATAATCAACACAACACATCAGCTCACATTCATGTGGAACAGAAGCATACAATAACCAGCGTGACCCACCTTGATCGTCGATCTGTGCTTGGACAGAAACGCAGGCGGCACCTCGATCTCGATCGGCACATGGTAGCATCGTCCCGACAAATCGCTGAGCATCCGCAGCACCACAACGCGCTTTTCAGTGATATACTCCAGCGGCCACAGCGCCGGGTACCGACGCTGCGAGTCGCCCTTGACCACCAGCTTCTGCAGTACGTTGAGCTTGTCACGCACCAGATGCATCATCTGCATCTCCTGGAAGGACGCGATGTCTCTCCACGCATGGTTAATGAACCAGTTCAGATCCGGCGGCAACCATGGCATCTGCACTCGCAAGGCGTTGACATCCCTCCCCATCATGATGCTGTCTCGTACGGCTTTCGTGGCTGGAGAAGCGAATGGCGCTCGCCGTCGACGACGACGTAGCGTGGCACGCCTAAACCCATGTACCCATCCAGCACCTTCTCCAGCTTCATCAGGTAGTAGCGCATGTTGAGCCACGGAATATCCGCATCTGCACTGGCGACTTCAACACGAATCACGTCGTGCTTTATCCTTCCTGGATGCAATGTGATCCACGACTTGAACTCGGCACAGCTCGACTCGATACAGTTGGCTCGCACCTCTCGCTTCATGAACGACGTGTAGCTCTCGACAGCAAACTGCTCGAAGATCGCGTCCGAAAGATCTGCAGACACCTCGTATTCCCAGCAGTAGTGGTTGGGGCTTGCCGCGACGTCCGCTGCTTGAGCGTCCGCAGTGACAAGCTCTGTGTCCGTCGAAGAGGAAGAAGAAGACGCGGCTGCCATCTGTAGGTTTCAGTAGCTCGGCACGATGAGGTCGGACTCGGGGTCCATGACCTCGTCGTCGGCTGGATACGCGAGCTTATAGTGCTTCAGCAGCATCTTGAACGCATACATCATCTCCTTGTCCATGTGCTTCCACAGCGGAAACGTCTCCAAGAGTGAGTGGCTCACAAACCCGTCAATCCGTGGCTCGTCCTCGACCACGTTGTCGTTCTCGATTCGAGCGCCACTTTTCCCCTAGTGTTTGTGACTGATGACCTCTCTCACAATGTCGATGACCAGCGTCGGGTCCAGGATGATGAAGTCACTCAATTGTCCCGACTCTTCATGCTCGTACCAGATCACATCCCCGAGATCGTGCAGCGTTCGCAGAATCTCGCGGCATTCGTCGTACTCGAGGCCCTCGACCTCGTCCATGAGCTGCTGGCATAGTGGCCGAAACACCATCATGCCGCGTTCGATGCGAGCTAGTCCATCACCAGGTCGGTTCGCTGCCTCACGCATGGCGGTGAACGCTTTCAGCACAGCGGAATACTTGGTCCACATGGGGAACCCTCGCTCGCTCGCTTCGATCTAGTTCTGCAAGGCCCGACGCACCTCTTGAATCGAGTTGGGGCGAGTGACGCTGACCACGCGCCACTGGTCCGAAGCCAATCGAGAAAGCTTCTCTTTCAGCTCGTGGACACGAGCGGTGTCCCTAGCGTTTCCGTACTCTTCTTCATTTTCACGCGCGTAGTTAACCTTCCACTGGTAGACGCGGGACTGCAAATCGCTCCACACTCCCTTGGACACCATCTCTTCATCGTCGAGAAGATCGGCTTTCGTCCCGAGCACCAAGAACTCCGCGTCAGGCTGACGAGCGAAGATCGCCCGCACCCAACGAAACACAAAGCGACTCAGAAAGCGATCCATGGACGCTTCGGCTGCGGCTGAACGCAGTGACTCGATTGCCTTGAACTGTTTGGAGTATGCGTTCACATCGACGACCAGTACGAACACACTCCGCCGAGAGAAGAAGAGCGAGTGCGCGACTTGGTACACATCTCGGCCGGCGAAGTCCCAGAAAGTGATCTCGTGATGCCTCGTGCGCTGCGCCTCCACAATCTTCGAGTCAGTGGTACTCTCTACTGCTTCGTCTATTGCTGCTGACGCCTTGTTCGGTTGCGCCTGTTCATCTGCTGGTATCGTGTCGGACCCTCTAAAGGAAGTCGACACGATCTCAATGCCGATTGTACGGTCCTTCACGTCCATCAGAAACGGTTTCATGGTCTCGATCGACCGCACCAAGCTGCTCTTCCCCCATTCGCTTGGTCCCACCACGCACACTTTACACCGATACGTGAGCCCATCGGCGTTGGAGTTGATAGCATCAGCGAGATATGTCTTCACGGATCCTTCGCCACGCTGGACGACTTCCATTGGGACCTTGATCAGCTCTGTTGCGCCGTCTCGATGCTGTTTTTCCCAGAAGAGAATACAGGCTCGAAGACCCGCGCACCACTGGAAGTGCTTGTAGCGATCATCTGCTGTATCCACGTCACTTTCTTCGACTTCTGCCTTGATGGTCATCAGTTTTTCTTGGCACTTGGTCGTCCACTCTGCTCCGAAGCTGCACAGGACCAACACAGTCGATATGGCGGAGCAGGTTGGTTGGGCGAATACAGTCAGTTGAACCGGTGACTCTGCATCCTACGCATTCAAAATCATCGACATGAACCTCTGCTTTGAACATCCTCACATACCTCCCATACTTACGTTCGTGAGTGCGTGAACATTGGCGCCAGCCTTCAGCAGCTCTGTTGTTTCTTCGAGGCAATGCGCCTTTGCTGCCAGATGCAGTGGTCGGTATCCATCCTACAGAGATGGCAAAATTTCGTTATCATCCATGGGCATCCTGAAAGAATTGAGGCAATAGCGGAACAACCTTGGTGGATACATCGATGGAATCCTTCGCTCCTGCTCCAAGAAGCGTCGCAACGCAGCCACTTCCTTCAGCTTCAGCAGCGTGATGCAATGCTGTCCATCTATCCTTCAAAAACACACGTCAATATTCGATTGAGCGCCCGCAGGAACTCCTCAGACTCACATTTTCGACAGCGTTCACACTCAAGCCCAACGCTAGAAGATACTCGACTGCCTCCCGCTCTCTTCTTGAACAGGCTACGTGAAGTGCTGTTTTCCCATCCTAATGTACACAGAATGGTGGTTAGTTCGTTGAGCTGACAAGATTTTGCATCGCTCATCGTTGCCCCACACACCTTTGCGACTGCATTCACGTCCACACCGTTGTCGACAAGTTGCTTGAGCAGCGCTACGCTACCTCCCTTAGCTGCATAGAGGAGAGTTGACCAACCGTTGCTCTGTTGAAGCGTACACAGAGCACATGATCAGCCAGAAACTCTTCCATAGGCAAAAGGCTGTCCCGTGTTACCTCATCGATGGCCTTCACGTCAGCACCTGCACGAAGAAGAGCTGTACTTGCAGCGTCGTTGCCATGGGAAAGCGCGTCGTGAAGAACAGATGTGCCGTACTGAATAGATTGGAGTTGCGTGAGTCATTATTCGTGAACACCAATGAATTGAAGCCGCACGGACCGTGTCTTTGGCGTTCACATCAGCACCTTCACGCAGCAACAGCTCGATTGCTTCCGCGCTGCCGAATTGCGCAGCAATATGGAGTGCCGACCACCCGTGCTGTCGCAGCAACACCACAGTCAGCCAACTGTGGCCTCAAAAGGACCAGCCCAAACAAGGACTGTTTTTTTGGTCGAGACTACAACCCAGGTTTTCATATGAGACAGCGCAAAACACCCTGATACTAACTGCTTAAAGTACGAATCAGAGTTGGGCACACTGGCGTAAAGAAGACGATTCGCGTTTTCAAATGGACACGTTTTCACGCAAAAATCTCGCTTCTAACACACATGAGCTCAGGTCAAAAAAAGGTATCCATCTCAAATTTCCACAAACTCAAAAAAAGTTACTGCATGAAAGTGAAGAGAATTTTACGCTCTTCAAAATGATGCTCGTGGCGTGTTTCGAAGGTTCGTGGAAGGCGTTCATTTTTGCGCCTTTTCCCAGAAAACGCCCATATTTCGACAATTTTGACAGCTGCGGTCGACAATTTGCATTGAAGGGGTATCGAGTGGTCAAAGCTCCAACTGTTCGAAATGCCGATTGTAACAGTGTGAGAAGTCCATCCGTCAGTTCTTACCCTGTTATCGAACGGTTAGTATCACAATGGCCCCCGATGCGTAGAGATCATTTTGTTTCGCGACATTTTCCATTAGCATCAGACTGTTCTGCGTCCGGTGGGTAAGGATCATTTT
>JAADXE010000427.1:0-25731 GCA_023337545.1 Pythium coloratum | reverse complement strand
CAAGGAGTACATCGACCAAGTGTTCTTGATGAAGCACGACGAGATGTGGATGAACTTCGGCATCATCATCGCGTTCATCGTCGTCTTCCGCGTGCTCGCGGCGCTCGCGCTGCGCTTCGTCAACCACCAGAAGAGATAGAGATAGTGGTAGAGTCGCTTGCATTTCATAGCATTCATATGAACGAATACAATATCATATCGACGAAAACTGAAAAATGATCTCGCACGCACAATTCTCCGGCACGCCAACTCGCCCCATTCATAAGCCACTTCGCGAATGTTTCCAACGGCGATGCCGTACTTTTCTCGTTGCCAACGGTAATATATTCAACGCCTAATCCGTCGCGAAGTTTACCATCCGTAACCTTCGTAACCAATTGTATTTTTCCTAAAGCACCCAAGCGGGCGCGACCGCTGCATGCGTTGGCCCGACTCTGGATCAGCGTGCGATGGACAGGAGGGCGCCGTCTCGTGGCTAGATTGATCGGCTTCTGGGTCACCTATCGGTGGCGGATGTGGGGAATCTCCAGGGATTGGGACTGCTATTCGTGTTGCTGTGTTGTACCAGTGACGTAAATCAGCTAATATTAGCTTAGTTTAATGTCTTCAAGTGTAAATCTTTTGAAGCGCACAAAACTAATTACGATTTCACACGCCTATATTTTTAATAATAAGTAATTGTACCTAATCCCGCGAATTTAAAGAATAATCGATTTGCAATTACCATTTATGGACAACACACAAACGCGTTGATTTCACAGAATACAAAGCACACAACGCTGAAAGTGAACATATAACCACATCCAATTCACTTCAACTTTAACGGAGACCATTGGCTTGTTATGTCGCATATTATTCCTAACAAATAAACGGGCTTGTTGACAACACGTTGATGCATTTGTTTGGGTGTGTTTGTTCGCGAGCAAGCCAACGTGGAGTTCAACGGGTATCTCGTCATTTGATGACGATGGTCTTCAAGGCCTCGAATCGCACCATGTGCATCATGTGCTCCAATACCAATGAAGTCTGTAACATTCACTAACAGCTTACGCATGCAAGTAGTCCACGGCTGCACATCACTCCAATAATTCTAAGGGGCTCTTCGAGCATGTGTTCGATGTAACTCTCAATCGCCAATCGTTCCTCGAGGAAACATTCGTCAACGCATGTTTTCTGGGTGTCTGCCCTTGGAGATGTTACACTTCGACTAGTAGTTGCTTCGTCAGTGACTTTGTGGTCAGGTTATACTGCAGCAGAGTTGGGTATGCATGCTCGTATTAATTTATTCATTCATGGATCAAAAACGCACACATCCATTTTCGTGCTTTCTCATCCATTTCATTGCATATTGGTTTGACACTGTATATGCCACACAGATCGTGGTTGTGCGAACAAGCATAACCGCCAATTGAAAAATCCACTGAAGTTGGGATGATGATCCATTCCCTTTCCAGTATCCGTGAAGTTCAGATTCACCACAGGTAAAAATCTATCTAACTCTTGGGAAGTCGGCGGGATGAGCAACACGTCCTGGTAGCGACACCACTTCAAAGCGGATTATACGATCGATGGCACAGCTTTCTCAGTATCTTCTGTTCTACTCTCATCGTCAGCGTTAAGGCTTACGCATGCTGCCATCTCCGTAGTTTGAGCTTCTCGTTTCGCTACAGTTTGGCAGGTCTTCTCGAGCGATACGTCGTTGACGAACGGCACAATAGGAGAGAGAAACCACTATCTAGCTCGAGGAAGGCCGCTATAACAAGATGAACAGGCGGTGAACGCCAGATACGTGAGTATCGCCTTCTATGCGCTCCAAGTCGACCAGTAGTGCCCGCACTGCCTCTGGCTCACGTCGAGAAGCAAACACTCGTCAAGACCGTGTTTCCTCACAGTAACGTGATCTAGCTATCGTAGACTCGGCTCCAACTTCATGTAGCGCTTGACGGTTGCATAAACACTCCACCAACGCGTATCTTATCGGAGAAGTGACGCGAGACGGTACGAGGCATGGCGCGACCCTTTCTGATGTTCTAGGGTTTCATGAACATTTAGATGCGATCCAACACTGGCTCATGGGCGACCATGAGGTCATGCATCGCCAAATTGAATATGTGACTAGTGCATCCAATCATGGGATAGCAACTCTTGTACTGATGTGCCGATCAGTTAGTACCGACCATGAACAGAAACGACTCCCACTTCTTAAGCTTGCGCGTAAACAGCTCACCGAGAATCGTCACTGGATTAGTCGGTCGGCGCTTGGCGAAGCGGTCCGTCAACGCCTCCCACAGTCCAGCCACGTCATTGGCACCCACCAGTCATCAAACGGTCGGATCGCATCACGCGTGGCATTGTTGCGACGCTCAATGAATCAGTTGCGTGGCATTGTTGCGACGCTCAATAAATCAGTTGCGTCGCGCGACGTCGCGGTCACGTCCGTACTTCTCAATGCGTTCATGGCCGTAAGGCTCCCTTGTGGCGTGTGGGCTCAGTTCGAATTTCGACTCGCTCAGTGCAGACCACTGTCTCCTCAAGTGGCCGCCGCATCCTCGTACAACAACCCCGCCGCCACGACCGCCAGCAACGAGATCGAGAAGCTGCATGGAAGTCACGACTTCGACGACTGGCAGCGCGAGATCTTCATGACGTCCGTGTGATGGGCTTCGACGCCATCGTGACCGTTCGACTGGCGTCATCGACTACCTGTGCCGGACTGCTGCTGGTCGTCAGACCAGAAAGTTCATCCACCAACTGCCGTTGGACACTGGACTCATCCTCATCATGGTCTTCTAATGGAGGTACGTTCTCATCACCACTGCTCTCGCCATCACGGCCGGTACGTTGGGCTCATAACCTGTGAGGTTGGAGGAGGCCCGGCAGAAGCGGCGGCGGCGGACGAGAAGGCAACCACGGGCGTGCCGAAGCGTTGTCCGGGCGTGAAGTCAGTTCTGGTGACGACCGGCGTCCCTCGTATGGTCGACACCATGGAGAGGACGGGTAGCGCAGTCAAGCGCTGCCGGAGAAACGAGAGGAGGAGGAGAACAAGGTACGTTCGGGGTCGGAACGGCCCTCGGGAAAGTTGGCTGGCTTGCTGGTAGATTGCCAAGTGAGTGCGCAGTCCGACCTCCTAGTCGGACGGCAAACAGCAGCCAGTCAGGAGGACAGGTATCGTCTCCTACGTCTCACTCCCACCTCACTGGCGAGGCGCCGGGCCTTACAGAGAGCGCTTGTTACACGGCGGGCACTTGAGACTCGAAGGGCGTGAGTAGGCCTACTTGCACCTTGAAACCTAAAGTTCACGTCCACCGCTGGTTTCTTGGCGTGCATCAGTTTGCGCTCCATCGGCTCTTTGCCCGGCGCTCACTGCTTCTTCGGTGGCGACTTGCCATCGTCGTCGTTGGCGTATTCGGCAAGTCTCATGCTCATCCTAATTTTATCGTTTCCAAAGTGAGTGCTCACGCTGATGGGTGCTATAAAGTCGCCAAAGAAAAGTGCTGATATAGGCTACCACTTACGCAGCTTCTGCTGGGCGAGCCAGAGGTGACATGGATGGGGGGGGGTGGGAGGGGGTGCGGTGATGCCTGTCCTTCGCAACGTCGCCCGTTGGAGCAGTACATTCGCTATGGTGAAGCGTTTCTCTTCAAGCTGCTGGAGCGGCAACCACCTGCTTAAATGGAACTGGAGAGCATCGAGCCACGAGCGCCAGTTGATCCGTCGAGAGCTTGTTGCCCAACTGAAAAACGGAATCAGCTGATCATGGACTTCATCGTGAACAGATGGAACCCGTATTGCCGTATTGGTGTCGTCAGATGACAGCACGAACTCCCTGTAGCATTTTCACGATCTAGACGTGAAGCAGCGCAGAAAGCCGTATTGAAGTTGATGTCGGTCATTGTCATTGGGTACAGTTGAGAAATGAAGCCGTTAGATAGCACCCACACATTCACCTTCAAAATTCGCAAGTTTATATCACCTGAGATCTTTTCAGCTTAAACGCCCCGCCAACGGTGTTAGTTATCATCCTATGTTTGTGTCGTAGCTATAGATACCATCTCTCCAACAGTGAGTTGTCATGACCGATTGAGTAGCAGAACCCTCAGCACAAAAGTTGAATGATTACATCCCTCCACATACCCAGGGAGAGAGGATTGTAGAGGTTCGACATGCCTGTGCTTCAGCTATCCTGAAGTGAGCTCGTATTTCCCTTGGGTCCCGCCCCAATTACGACCACATTAGCGTAATGGAGGAATTCGAACCGAGCACTCTGCGCTATTGGTAGGGCAATCGAAGAATGCACACCAAAATAGATTTCCGCGACCAAAATAAAATTATCGCGATCAGGAGTAGCCAGATCAGAAAACAAAAGATACCATGAGGTTCGTCTTCTTGCCCTGAGCATAGTCAACCATCTTCCTGTCGTGCCCGCTCTCTCATTCGCAAACTTACCAATGCGGGGAAAGCCGTTGTCACCAACCGAGAAGGACCTGATTATTCGGGTCCACCAGCATCTCAAGGCCACCAAGGAAATTGCAGAGGCGTTGGGCGTGAAAGGACTGCGCGCAAAGGTCACCAAGTGTCTGACCTCCACGGTCGGCAACGTGGTTCGTGCCTACAACAAGTCTGGTGGCGCTCCATTCACGGCGCGTCTGCTCATCCGCCCCTCCCGCATCATCGAAAAATACGGCGACGAGATCAGGCGCATTATTTGTCACCGTAATTTACGCGGCCAGCCTGTCTCAGCTCGTCACGTCAGAGCTGATCTGAAAGTTTCCAAACGTGTCACTCTTCCGGTGAGGACACTGCGTTTTGTGATCAAGAGGCTGGGCTGTCGGTACATCCGCGGCACGACACGACACGTCCTCGCCGTGAGTACAGGCGTACGGACTCTTCGCGCTGCCTACCCGTGGGTAACCCCGTGGTGATGGTTGGTGCTGGTGTTGTGGTCAGCAACAAGGGGCGTCTCACTGGCAAGTGGGTGCGCAACAGCTTCACGGCCTGGCGCGCTGACACCAAGCCACGCAAGAAGAAGGGCGTTGTGCAAGACCCGCGAGACTACCACGGCAACCTCAACGCTCCTAAGTTCGAGCAGTGGTTCGCCGACTTGTGTGTGGAGCTGAAGGAGACCTACGGCGCCTGTCGCATCCATCTTGACGGCGCTTCCTACCACAAGCGCAGACTCAATCCACACCCAACCGGCGCCATGAGGAAGGCTGAGATCCAAGAGTGGCTGACTGGAAAAGCCATTGAATGGGACGCTGAACAGACGAAGCCCAAGCTCCTGGCTATTGTCGCCCAGAACAAGGAGCAGCCCCTCTATGCTCTTCACAAGATTGCTGTCTTCCACTTACACGAGCTACTGTACACGCCACCCTACCTCCCAGAGCTGCAGCCAATCGAACAAATACGGGGCGCCATTAAGAACCGCATTGCGGCTGATGACGAGGTCGCCAAGACGATGCCTCAGCTGCTCGCGAAAGTGAACCTTCAGCAGAGTCGTATCAAGCCCAAGCAATGGGTTTGTGCGTACACGAAGACTCAGCGCCAGGAGGACACATACAACGCCGCAGACGATGACGACGACGTTGTTGTGGCCGACGATGAAGACTCGTCTGGCGAGTCAGGTAGTGACAGCGATAGTGACATCGATAGTGACGATGATCAGGATTAGGAGGGTATCGGTTTAGATAACGAACTTTGCATTTTTCATACCTGTAATGTTCGCGAAAATACACGTAAAATTCAAACATTCTCTGAGACGAGCTGATTCAATCTGGGATGCGCAAGGGAATATATATAACGATCGGACCTCTCCCAGAAATAGACAAGCCACGTCCCGAAAATTGACCAATCAGACGACTAAACGGCAGCAGACGACAGGTGAAATCCAGACGAACGCGATGGTAATTTCAGATCGTCAAACGGAACCGCCGGTAAAAAGTTACCCCGATTTGAAAATGGTGTACATTCTTCGATTGCCACACCAATATGCGTTCGAACGTGGGCAGTACATCGTGTCGGCTCAAAGGCCATGCTTCAGCAGTACCTCCCCCCCCCCAGGAGCCGCTACGCGGATGAACAAGCATCGACCAGATCTACAACGCGCTCAAACGCATTCTTGCGGATGAAGGCGACAGCAACATACTCGAGGCTCTCGAGAAGCTCGTGGCGATGCGTGTGTACTCGTTCGACTCGGAGCGCTTCCCAAGCAAGGCGTTTGTGTTTGGGTCACGGCTGGACTCCAACGGTTATTCACGGGTTGGATTTGGCTAGGACAACGACTCGTTCATCCTTGGGGCGACCTCACCGCGTCTGGTGGATAGCATTGTGCGCTACGCCAGCAGTGTGAAGTTCAGCATCTTCTACGCGGATGCAACGTTCAATTGAGTTATGTCGCGTATCCAGTCATCATGTGTGGATACAGCTCGATCGTACCAACTCGCAGCACTGTTCGTTGTCAGTCAGCGAACCCAACTCGTGCACAGTGCCTACTTCAGCGCGTTGGGCGATCTGGTGTGGCGACGCCGTGGCGAGACTCTTCGTGTCGATGCATTCATGGGCGATGTAGTTCACGCGCAGCTAGCAGGCATTCAAACCGTTCCAGGATTTGCTTAAGCTACCCCGCTGATGTGCTTTTTTTCACGTTGTGTTTAATGCCCGTAATCGCACGAAGCATCTCCAAGACGAGCTCAGGCGGCTGGTGATGAGAGGCATCCTCCACATGCACTTTTCGGCTACGTTTGAGGAGCTCAAGCAGACACGTGATCGAGAGCTGTCGCGTTGGCAGTCATACCCCCAGCTCGTGCAGTTTGCCAGTTTATTCGACAAGCGGTGGCTGTCTAACCATTGTGGAGATGGCAGATATTCCATAGTCCAGGTGGGTGTACGGCAACCAACAATCCGTGTGAGGTCTAAAACTCAAGAATCAAGGAATATACCCAGAGACGAGGCTTCCACATGTCAAGGCTCCTGCTGAAGTTGTGTGAGCTTGTGGAGTCCCACCCACCGGCCGCTCCAGTCTCTGATGAGTACGTGCCCAAGCCTACTGCTGGTTTCGTCGCGGCTGCCAAGACCATAATTGCGTCTAGACGAACGACCATCCAGAGCGTCGTCGGACAGTTCACTCTCTTTGTTCGGTGCGTCAGCCGATACGATGACGACGTCACACTGTCCGACACTTGTGGGTTTGCTACTGTTCGATAAGTAGGCTGATGTCGCGAAAAACGTGGCACCCCGCCAACAAGGTGCGAACGCCGACGCAACGAAGAAGAAGGCCGCCAGAATGTACAAGCAGGCTATCTCGTGGTCTTTGTGGCGCTTCCACAACGTCGGGATGCCTGAGAGCCGCTGGTTTGCCATTTTCGTGGATTCGACACGCCAAAGTAAGTATTGTGAGATTCAGCCTTTTTGTCAGATGGGAAGAAGGGGTAAATCAGGGTTGACTAGGTATCCAATCGTGGGTGACGGAAATTCCTAAAAAGGCGTTGTAAACAGGGCCAGCGGGTGAATTGGGGATTGCAAATTAGTGACGTATAGTGCCATGGTTATCAGAGGTGATCGTGACTCGCGACGAAAATGTACTCCAGCGAGTACCGCTGGAGGGCGGTGACTCTTGTCTTTGTGTACTCGATCTCGGTGAGCACAGTGGGTCGCATTCTAGGTGTGTCTGAGCGTGTCATCTACCGCTGGTATAACCAGTTCAAGCAAACAGGCGACGTCAAGAGGAAGCCTCGCGGCGGCGCGCCACGTGCGAAGTATCCAGAGGAGGTGTTGGCGTTCGTGAGATCGTATGTGGCGCGCCACCCGTGCTTCTATGTGGAAGAGCTGCAGACTGAGCTGAAGGCTCGGTTCGAGTCGCTAACGCTTCCCACGTCTCATGCGACTATTTTATGGTGCCTGCATCTCGACTTGAACCTATCAAGAAAGGTGTTAGAGCGTCGGGCGCTGGAAGCTATTCCTGCCGAGGTGGATATCTAAAAGCAGAAGATTGCAGCATTCTACTCCTACCCAGAACAACTCGTGTTCGTGGACGAGACTGCCAAGAAGCCTGTGGACAGCATCCGGAAGTACGCGTGGTCTCGACGCGGGCAGCGCGCTATTGTTCGGTTTCCATTTCGCAAAGGTAGGACAGTGTGCTATGAGCTGGAGGGAGAATGCTAACTGGGGTTGTTGTGTGTAGGCGATCGCGTGTATATCCTCGCGGCTTGTGACACCAGGGGGCTTTCTCGGGTGGACGACCAGTCGTGGCACTTTTTCACGGTCGTCGTTCCATGCGGGTTTCGTCGAGAAGATCGCGACCAAGTTGAATCCGTGGTCTCTGCCGAGGTCGACTGTTGTGATCGACAACGCCCGTATCCATATGTACCGTGAGCTCGAGGAGGTCGTTTATGCGTGCGGTGACCTTCTTCCTCTTCTCAAAGTTGGCGATGGCGACAGCAATACTTGCACGGTAGTTGACCGCAGTGAGAGCAACCAGCTCTCTCTGGGAGCTGTACGCCGCCTGCCGGAGATAGATGGTGCTGTCGACGCGCTCCGTTGGATGCGTATACACGGCGAGCGCAGCAGTCACCCACTCCTCGACAGCCTCCACGAGCTCATCGAAAGACTGATCGAGGGTGTGCTCGAAGTGGTTGTCGAGGTGGCGCACAGTAGTTCGACTCGTTCGAGTCACGTCGTCAATCCTGACAGTCACCTCCACTCGCATTTTTAGCTCTCCTTGTCCTTATTGTATCCGAATGCAGGTTTCGAAACCGGCATTCAGCCGTCTTGGACGCCCAAATGAGTCCACGCCAATGATTTGAAACGCTCGGTCAAATAGGAGTCTTGTTGACTCCAGGGATATCATAAAGGGGTCCAGTTTCATTTTTATATGCTAAAAAAGGGTTGACCGAGCCAATTAGGACCTATATACGGCGCATATGCTCTCCATTTTGCAAAAAGGGTTGAATCTCACAATACTTCATAAAGTTCCATGTCTGTGCTCACCTCGTGATTGCGCAGCATCTTGAAGACTTGAGAGCCATCAACAAGAATCGGAAACTCCTTGACCGCTCACGTTGAGTGCGGCGCGAGAGCAGAGGAACAACCAGCGCTGTACCTATCAACAACAGGAAGTCGGGTTCCATATTCCAGCTCAACAACCTGAGTTCCGGCATCTGCACCAACCCCAACAGCAGTCATCGCTTCAGTTCTCTGGATATTCATATCCAGAGGTTTTAGGGGTTTAGGGGAGCCGTCATGTTGCCCCAGTCGGTGACGAACAACATTCGCGTCACCTGCGTCACTCAATCAAACCAGGGAGATAATCCGCTGATCCGAACGTGCTCTCACACGGTTTCGAACCTTACAATCGATCATCAGCAACAACCAAAACAGCAAGTCGACATTTCGACTTCGTTGACTCGGCACCCAGCTGTGACCATTATTGCTTACAACTGGCGAGAACTTGATACATATCCGATACTGGTAGCAGGAACTACGGTCGGGCAACACATTCGATGGGACTAGAACGATACGTTCGGCTCAGATTAATGCATGCATGTGGATTACAACGGAATACAAGGTACTTGATACTGCTGTACCAACTACGTTCGGGATGCAAGGTACTGCGTACAGCTGTACCAACTACAAGTATGCAAATGTCACACAGCTGCCCATTCACAGCAGGGTGGTCGCTTCGATCGGACCAGGCCTACTTGCGTTTGGGCGCTTCGTGGCCGTACGCAGTACAGCCGCAGTGGATCGCTGCTGCGTGGGCTCTCATCTTCGTCCTCGACGAAGAGCCGTTGCCGATGCCGAGGCCGAGGCCGATGCCAATGCCGATGCCAACATCGCCTCACGGTCCCCAGCACCCCCACCGTCTTCACCATCCACCACAAGCTCGCCGTCGCCCGCATTTTCTGGCTCAGGTTGGATCTTGGCACTGCGGGGTGACCCAGCCGTCGTAGAACTCCTCCCGCGCCACGATGAACATGTCAAGAGCAATCGCACCGACCGGGCGGTCGGTTGTGGTGCGTAGCATGTTGACAACATCTTGCACTTGCTCGTACGCATGGGGGCGTCGTGAACCAGATCGCTCACCATGAGAACTGGGCTTCCTCAAGATCCGAGCGCAAGGGCTACTGTCCCATCATTGTAACGTCGAACGCCCTACGGGTCGAGTTTAACGCTGCTGCGCTGAGGGCTTTTTGTGTGAGCGCTCAAGGTCCTCTCCACAGATTCCCAGCCACCGTCACGAGGCCTCGTCTCCCGCTTTCGAGAGCTCAACTCAATTCTCTCCGCTCCATTCGCGATGACAAGACGGGTAACATGCCACTCGTGTTAGAGATTGCCCTCGGTTCGGCTATCCAATGCACCAAAAACGTCTTCACCGCCCTGAAACTGGCTAATGGCTCAATCGGCGTTGTCGTGGCTATGATGCCGTCCGAAGGTGATGAAGTCCAAGTTGAAGTGATCAATGGTGTCGAAGTGCACACGCATGCCTCGCCACCAAGCGCCGTGTTTGTCAAGTTGAAAGACTTCGAGTCGCGCCAGTTTCTACCGGAGCTCCCTGCAGGCGTCGTCCCCGTGCTCCAAAGAAATGAGAAGAAGGTGAGTATCAAGATGGCACATTGATCGTTCTCCGTCACGATATCCCAAGTTCCACTCGTCCCTGCGTACTCTCTTACGACCAAAAAATGTCAAGGGTTGACAGAGGAGAAAATAGTGCTCGCACCACTCAGACATCAAACCCGGCGGGTCCCGCAACGATCGTCTTTTTACGTGGCCGTTACGCGAGTCAAGAGTCTCCAACAGCTCTATCTGATGGTGCCTCTCAGCTTGCAGTACCTATCATATTTCGTGCCGCCTCAACACGCACTTGAAGAGACACGAAAACTACAGAGACAAGAATCGGATACTCCCACGATCTCGGCCTAAGCAAATCTTGACAAATAGTTGTTCGTAAACTTGCTTTTACACTAACGAAACACTATTCCATCGGTGCCTGGGTTAATGCGGTTGCGCACACGCTGCCATTGATAAAGTGATGAATAAGGTTGTCATGTGCAGGTGTTGTGAGCGATCCAATGGTCGGTACCTGTGAGGGAAGGGTGAGCGTCAAGGCAGACGTTTCCACTGCGATCATGCATGCTTTCGTTGCGACTTGGACTGAGAGTGTGGTGTGCACACCAGCATAGATTAATGGTGTAATGTGCTTCCTTCTTGTTGTCCTCTTTTTTCTTCTGATGCCCGTGGTGTGGTCTTCTCACACCAGCCGTACTTGTATCCTTGACGACCGTGTCCTCCTGGTACACGGCGGCGCATTGAGCTTGGGCTTCATCCCTTGTGTGCTCGCAGCATCTCAACGCTGCAAGCTCAAAAGATACGTAGCTTTCATGTTCATCACAGCTCGGCGTGAGTTAGTCGGGCAAACAGGAAGCGTTCCATCGCGTCGGATTAGCACGACGTGGCCATTTCTGTCGCATTCGTTGGAGCTATTTATAGTTCTGACGCTGATCGCTGTGTTCGTCATCGTGCCCGCTACTTTCGCTTCGACTGCGACGACTGCGATCGTCGTCCTTATTGCTTCTCCGACTCGCGGCACTCCTTCCAATGTTCGATTTAAAATGGCGTTACCTGCGAAAACGGATCGGGGACGAATATCCAGAGCTTCTCCGGGCATCGCACGGTTTTGTATGGACATTCCTTGCTCCAGTCTCCCAACAATCTACAGCGCACCCAGCTCCACCATCAACATCCTCAAGTGCTGATCTAACCTCAGCATTATCCGAAGTACCCCCAGCTCCAGCAGGACCAGCAGCAACCAGATTACTACCTCCAGCATCAACACCAGCATCAACTCCAGAACCGCCCCCAGGCTCAGCAGCACAAAGGCCATTTCTGTAGTTGGAGGGTTGCAAGACGCAGTTGTCCGTGCAAAAGGCGTCGCCATGAACAGTACGTTTGGGATTGAACACTGCATGCTATCGTACTCGTGCTCACATCGTTCTCTCTTTGATTAGTACACGCGGCGCAAACAGACAGAGTCGCAACTGGTGTTGCACTCGCTGTGCATCCGCAGCGTTTATCAACGGTGAGATCTCCTTATGGCCCTGTCGTTCCCTGTCGTTCTCTACGCTAACAATTGGAAATGATTTTCTAGTGCCTGTAGTTGACTTGGCAAACGTCCCCGGGTATGTACCCCTATCACCAAATTCTCGACTGGCGGTACGCGGAGGATGGCCAGCTTCGAGGACTGGTGCGCTGGGCTGACCTCTGGCAGGGTGCCACGGACGTTGACGCCGCGGACGTGGTCGCCCTCCAGTGATAACAGCGACGGTTGCATGCACTCCGTCGTGCGCACACCCAGCCAGTCCCCCAGCGCTAACGTGAATGATGGCCAGCCCCCCCTGTGTTTTGACTGACTTGTTGGAAAACATGATAGGCGATGGAGGAAGCACTGTACTGCTGCATTTGACAACGTGATAGTGTAGCCGTGACCACACACTGATCCGCGAAACTGTGCACGGATCGAGGGGCAGCGTGCGTCATTCACCCATCAACGTCTCGTTTTCGTTCGATAGATTTGCACAAAAGAACGAAATTGCTTGACTTGAAATTTTGATCTGAACCGAAAAACCTATGTGCGTTTTTCTTCTGTGCCTGACTCGCTTGTGGAACAGGTGTTCCCATCGCTCCCACATTGGGACGGTGCTCATGATATCGGTCAAGGATTTCTGAAGCTGCTTATCAGCTCAAAAAGGTTCTGCTCCAGGATGCTGTAGGACTAATGGCAGCGTTCCCAAACCATGGTATTTGGTGTAACAGTGTTTTTGGTACCAATTGCAGCACATATACTGGGAAGAGATAATCCCGTTCACACAGAGGATATTTCGTCTACAGAGAGAGTGGCAGACACACGCACAGTGATTAGGGGTACAGACCCAACCCCATTCAGGAATTGAGTAGCTTGATCACAATCATTTCGGTAGCAGAGTCACACCAGTGGACAATGCCTTCCGCGATTCCATTGGAGTTCCCGAGGCGGCCTCTCACTCTGTTTAACGCAGCGATACCATAGCGAGGGGTTTGACGGACGCCCAGCGTAGGAAAGTGCATGTCGAGTTGTGAAATGCCAGGTTTGAGATTTTTCTGTGAGGGGCGCAGACGTCTTAAATAAATTACACATGACAAATAAATGCACAATTGGACGCAGAAATTGTTCATGGTTATATTCTCGAGCGAAGGATGCACTATTATTTCCCAACACAGCTTCACCTGTAACCTCTTGAGCCAATTGGCGCACGACAACGACAATTTTCTCAAGGCATTATTAATTGGGAAATTTGCAAAACGGTAACCATGTTTGACCTTTCCTTACAAATTAGTAACCAAAAGTATTTAGGGTTATAAAAAATCTCGGGACCGGGAAAGCTGCGTATTCCCCTTACAAATTATTTGGCGTTTGCAAACCAAATGCATAATGTATCTTTCACTTCCACAGAGATTCATGTTTAGGCACATATTTAACCCTTTCGCGTCAAAAGGGAGCAAAACCGGTGGGTATACTTTGATCTGGTTCGATAATTTAGGTTAGGTTTGACGCAACCTGATTGGGTGCAACATTCAGAATGTCCAGAGTTGGGACAAAGGTGAGATATCTCAGAAGGGAGCATTTTGCTCCCTTTTGCATCCAAACTACTTGAGTTCACTATCTGGTAGAGTTCATATTGTAGAATTCGGTTCGCGAAAGGGTTAACACGCATGGGGGGGGTCACGAAAACGAACGCGCGTGAAATCCTCGAACAGATCAAAAACCTCCGGGACAACATCATTTTGAACCGCGTTATCAACGGGATCATGAATCCCTGCCGCCTCCTGGCCCCGATTCTTCCTAAAACCGGGAAGTATTTAACGAGATTGATGGCTCGTTAACGATGCGGCGAAGGAAATCTATCCGCACTGGATCCCAACCAAATGAAGCGCGTTGAACTCGATCCCAGGTGGCGAAGAGCAGCAGACCGATGGGGATTTTTTGTCGTTCGAGATCACGAAAGCGATCGAGAAGAAACAGTGGGTGCAAGACTTGGTCCTCATCGTACTTGAGGAAGGCACAGAAATCACGGCATACCCGAAGGCCTTCGCGAAGTTAAGACCCGCGATGACTGCACTGTGACACTCGACATTATCTTTATTCTGGGATGATCTACCATTCTGTAAAATCCCCGACAAGCGGAACGGTTCCGAGGGCCGTTCCGACAACGTACTTAAACGGGAGTCACGATACGAGTTCTAGTGGCGTGATCACTTGTCTGCCTCATCAAGATTGATTCAAGTATCTAACGAAGTGAAGGTTGGATAGTCAAGCCCAACAGAAACAGTCCTTCGCACTGCAAGTCACAGAGCCTTTTTCAGTGGAGATCTCACAACGAACAGAACCCATTCAGTGGGAGATCTCACAACGTGACCCATGCATACCGCCCACCTGCGAGGCTATGATAGGTAGAGTTACAGCGATACTATCCCGAGGGCTGAAAGGCGTCAATGCGTTGGCCTTCTGCAGCACCCACCCACTACCGACCTTCACACTCAACTTCGTCACGATCTGTGACTAGTATCAGGCTGCTACTCTGCGCAGCTCACTACATCCGTGCAAGATACTACAGCAATTGTGTCGTAGCTATATATAGCGGGCAATGAGGTACTCAAGTCGAAGTGACGACGAACAGGAACCATCCACCGTTCCACAAAGCTCGTACTGCCTAGTATAACTGATCGACATCAATATGCACCAGATTGAGAACGTTCAATATACTAGGCCAGCACATTAGTCTACCCACTACCAAGACCACAAATTGTATTGCGGATTCCCCCACGAATGCTGGCTGTGTTAACTTGTCGTGGCGGGGGGGGGGGTGGAGATCTTGCCCAAGTCTCGGAGAAGACAAACTTGCGGGTTTGCTTTGAGCTCCCCATTGACAACTCACATGAAGTAGAGCACAAACAGTCAACACCACCGATCTGCGCTGGTGACGTTGAGTGCCGCTTAATTCCGAACTTGCTCTTACGGCTCGCGCCGAACTTCGCGGTCTTTTCATGGGCAAACCACTTGGTCAAAATTCCGCTAATCCGCACAGTCGAGTGAAGCGCTGGCGAGTCGACGTGTAGTATAAGACATTTCAGATCGGGAAAGATTCCGATGGGGTTTTGAACCACCACGAAGCTCCAGTGTTCCTCTATACAAATTAGGATGATGATATGACGATAGGTGACCCACGGAAACGTCGCAGTGATCCCGAACACTTTTCATACGCGCGACTCAATTTGCGACCATAATTAACGAACGCCAACAGTAACGCACCGAACAATTGGCAGTCGAAGTTGAAGACTGTAGCAGCAGCCGGCATGTAAACGCGAATGTAGTCCGACATCAAAACGTCATTCAGCCAGCTCTCTGGACCACAGTCTAGCTGCAGTCGTCATCAGTGACAACGAGACGCCGGCTTGAGACCTCTGGAGTGAAACAAATGACTGTCGGCACAATTTTGCTGTGTAGCCCCATTGGGTTTGAACAACCAAAAAGCTCCAATGATTGGTTCGGTTCACTGGAATCAGTACATACCGATACCTTTCCCACGGAAACAACCGTGTGAATCCTCAGCATTGCTGGTAGGCAGTTGACCCGTCATCATCATAGGCAGAGTTGAGGTCCAAAGAACTGACAGTCGAAATTGTAGACCCCGGTGTCGTCGTATCTGGGAATATGCTCGCGGATATAGTACGACATGAATGTGTCGTTGAGCCATAAATCCGGTTGCAATTGGCTCAGACCAGTCTTCTTGATAACCACGCGCCTAATGCCGCCGCAGCTGAAATCGTCCACCTCTGTGTGTGCGATGTAGTTGTTGTTGAAGTTGATTGAACGACGGGCACGACGAGTTTTTTTGGGGGATATCTCCCGAGGCTTTTCCTGTGCTGGGGTGGGCGGCTGGTTGGGGCTTTCAGCCGGCGGATTGGACGGCGGACTTCGTTATTCGGGCAAGCTCGGCACTGGAGCGAGTGGCCAAGTCGGTTTTTCGGGCGAACTCGGCACTGGAGTGGGCGATGGACTGTTTTTTCCGGGCAAACTCAGCATTGGAGTGGGTGGTGAACTGGGTTTTTCGGGTAAACTCGACACCGGAGTAGATGGTGGACTGCGTTTATCGGGCATACTCGGCGCTGGAGTCGAATGAGCATGTGCGCAATTTCTCACGCCAGCCACCTACTATGTTAGATCGTGATACAGGATAAAGCGGGTCACCACGAACTTTGAGCAGAAGCTGACTTGCTGGCAAAGTCTGGAATCTGACTAGAGCATAACTTGATGATATCGGCTCGATTCGAGCTGTCATCGATATCGTCGTAGAGCTTGATCGTGTTTATAATCGCATCTTCGTGAGCGAGTGTTGGCGTTGGTGGCCCTGGTTGCTCGGCGCGCTTGGCATTCGCTGAGTCTCTGGAAGTGCATGATCAGCACGTAAGCATTTGCGCAGATGATCGCACACCCTCCCTTCGCTCAATAGATGTGCATGCTTGTGTCTGTGGTTGTTGAGAACACCATGCTTGTACAGTTCCTTCATGGCGCATGGCGCGCACGACGGTACCAACCGAGCTCGCGTCAATTCCACAGCCTCGGAGAAAAGAGAGGAGCCCCAATTCAGCACACGAACACGGTCATAAAACGCGACATCCGTTTCTTGGAGCTCGCATCCATTCCGCAGAAACAGACTCATGAAAGTCACGAGCATATTATGCTCGTGTTTAGAGTGACGCTTGAGATGCGATCCTTTCGAAAAGAGTGGAGGCTGCGAAGCCCGCCAGTCAAACCACGCGTCACAAGTCGTTTGGCAAGTGCTTTGCCGAAATTCTGCTCGCTCGTTGGTGTAGGGGGTTCGTCTACCATGGTGGTGTTCACGTCGCGTAAGCCCTCGTCAACTCCACGTTTCTCGAACTTGGCTTCGGGCCGTTCAATACGTTGCCGAGATGTACCAAGCACCGGCGAACGCGGCATACGTACCCACTACTGGACTCCGCCTGCGGAAGTTGACGAACGTGGCGATATTGAAGTACCACCGACGCCATGAGCACTTCAAGCACATCTTGCTGGACACAGCTGTCGGCATCGCCAACCTGTGCCGATATGAAGAGACAGCATCAATCTTCCGTCGGACGACAGGGGCGAAAGCGTGGAGGGAAAGGCACGGAATCGCCGAATCAGCTGGCCAGCCGCTCAGCCACCTTGCTATCTCTTGATCCTCTTGTGCGTGTTGAACACGTATGCAGACGCCTTGTTAGTTGCCGACATGCTCCACGCTCCTCTGTCGAAGATCCACTGGGGGCTGACAAATGAGTTTGAGTTTGCGTGCTGGGCTTCACCTCGGCGAAAAAGTGCGATGTAAGGTCTTGAGGTACTGATGCGGGATTCAAACGTCGGACCAACGATTCAAGGAGATGGTTCACGTATCCGTGGATACTTGGAGACGGCAGTCCGGCGTTCTTGGGAAGTGGGGAAGGTGACACATGGAAGCTTTCGGGCAAACTCGACATCGTTTCGGGCAAACTCGACATCGTGCTTGGTGGTTCCGGACGCTCTTTGTCTTCTTCCGCGAGCTGAATCGCCTTCGGCGTCAACTTCCGCATTCGCGAGGACGATCGACCCGCTACGCTAGGTGGTTGGTTGCTGCTTGTCACTTTCGTTCATCGCCCTGGTCATGCTGAACTCATCCATGAAAAAATATTAGCCTAAACTAGGCTATTGTTTCAAATATGCACATATAGACTGTGTATTACCAATAGTCACAAAAAACGTTTACCGTTATATCAGTAAATCATGTGCGGAGCCCTTATAAACTGTTTACCCACTCACTGATATATTTTGCAGACTAGCCCATCGCACTTGTGAAGCCGCCGAGCGACGTAACCGATGCGAAGGACATGTTCAACTTCAACTACCTTACATAACAGCTAATATTGGAAGCACGAGCCTCAACAACAAAGGACTCATATGTAGACTCTGCTGCTCGCAATTTGAAGATGGCGGCCGTCGCTCCGATACCCGTGCAGTTGGCCGACACGAGCCAGGAAGCCGTCAAGGACGTCGCCAAGTTCCTGAGCCATGCACTGCAACTCCATGCCGACTTCCCCGACCGAACAACCGTCTTGAACAAACTCCAGCAGTTGTCAAAATGTGGAGGCACAGCAATTCAGCGGAGCGTCGAAGAAGAGCAGCGACTGCTGCGCGAGGCACTCGACGCTGTCGTCCCACACGTGAACATGCAGACGATGCTCAGTGCCTTCACGCCCTCTGAGCTGTGTGTCTTCCGTGCAAGTCTCCTACACGCGAGCGAACAGCTATCGTCTGAATCAGCGAATCTCCTCGTGAGTCTACGGTCTGGACTGGATGCGACCATTGAAAACGCCATGCAAGGACCAGCGCGTGAGGCCCTGACGGTCGCACTTCACGGGGAAGCTTCACTACTGCGGGCTACAGTGATGAGTGCGATGGACGCCATGCAGGACGTCAAGCGAGTCGGACAGTCGTTGTACAACATGCTATCGAGGCACAATTTGCTGACAACATCGCTCAGCAACGAAAGTCGCGAGGCCCTCCGTCGTATGGCCGAATGGGCGGCTCCACTGCCTGCGTGGGCGGTCGCTGAGCTCCAAAACTCCAAGGCACTCGCTATCTGCGTGACTCACTGCTCACAGCTTGAGCTTCTCGAACTACGTGACGCGATTGGCCGCGCGGCTTCTTCCGGCGTCGCGGTGGAACTCATGAGTTTGTGGTCTGCTGTCCACGAGACGATCGTCAGCACGCTTTCTCCGGAAGATGTGACAGCTCTCGCGGCGACAGTCTCAAAGTCTGTCGAACCAATGCAAGAAGCACTATTGTCAAGCACTCATGAGATCGGCAAGCTTCTACTGTTGGCACTGTCATCGTCGATGGGGTTAGCTTCTGCTGTGAGTGTTGAGCTTCAAGATGCCGTGAGAAACATGGCCAAGCACGGCGTGCCGCTGCCGTCTGTGGCTCATCTACGTGAAGAACTGGAGGCGAACGCTGCTCTCATCGCTCAGGCGCTGCCTGCTGAAAAGCTCATGGAACTGGAGACCCATGTTCGACAGGCAGCTTCGGCTGAGTGGAGTAAAGTCACGGGTTTTGCATCAGAATTGAAGCAAGCCGTCGCCAGTCTTCCCCCAGTGCCCGCCGTGCTTGTTGACGCGCTGAAGAACGTGACAGTCGACGTGGTCTACGGCAACGCGTTCAGTGCCGCGATCCTCAATGGCGACTACGGCAAGAAGCTCGATGATTTCTTCCTTCAGAGTCGTGAAAGCGTCCACGAGGCCGTGATGGTGATAGCGAACGGACTCTCGTCCACAACGGGATGGCTAGCTTCACTACTGGCGACGCTTCCGCCGCTGCTGCGTGTGGAGATTCTGCGAGACTTTTGCCAGACCATCAGTCTCTTCTTCACGAACCTCTACGGCGCATTCCTGAGCCACAAGGACTCGCCATTTCTTCGAGGCACGCTCACATTCTTCCGCAACGTGTTCAACATCGTATCTGCCGACTTCACCGCGTTGTGGAGCGGCAAGCGCGAACAGCTCATCGACATTGGGTTCGCTATATTGCTGGGCGTGATCGTGCTCACGTACGTGGCGTATTTGTGGTTTGCCTTCTCCGGTCGCCATTTACACAAGCGGTCGGAAGAGATCCGTCACGGCCACGAGGCGTTGTCGTGGGCTGCCCTGGCGACCAAGCAGCAGTTCCGGCTTCGCGTTTTCACGGCCGTGATCACGCTTTGTTTGAGTGTCTACCTGCCACTCACACGCGTGAGCTTGGAGATCATCTCCGCGACCATCGCCCGTTCTCAATTCTCCGCCAAGAACGTAACGGAGCTCGTGTCACCGTCTACACTCACTATCTTGGAGCATTACAGCGATATCCAGGGGCTGTGGATGATTCTCCAGATCGGCAGCGTGCTGTTGCTTGTGACGTTCACGCTTCCGCTGCCATTTATGCTGATACGAGCGATTGCCGAGAACAAACCGACCGGATCCCCGGAGAATCCTCTCGTGACATACGATCTGGACGGCGAGCAAGTGCCTTTCGACGACAAGATCTACTCTCGACTGGTCGCGACGGACCCAAGCCAACTGCGCTGTCCGTACCGGTCGCTGTACGCCGGGTTTGAGCAGAAATGGAGCCACTACAAAGTATTTCAACTGCTCTTCAAGGCCGCGCTCATCGCGCCGCTGATTCTCACGCGCCAACGTGGCATCCGTAGTATCCTGACGAGCGTGATCTACTCTTTGATCGTCGGTCTCACGTCGTACGGCACGCCATTCAACGATCCATTGAACAACATCATGGAAGTGAGCGGGAAAATGACGGCTTTGGTGACTTGTGTTGGTGGTGTGCTTCTGGCATTCATGCAAAGCAACGAACGCGTCCAGATCGTCGTTGGCTTGGTCGTCAACATCGTCAACGCTGTGAATCTGATCGTGATGGTCGGCATCATGCTCTTTGGCATGAAGAAGACGCGGATTTGGATCAAAAACCGTCTGGGGACACTCACGTTCAGTGATACCACACGCGATATCCAAGACGCTCCTGCCGCGAGTATCATTCCTCAGTGGGATCTAGAGAAAGAGGCCAAGCACCGCCTGTGGCACCACTTCTGGCACTCGTTGCTACTGTCGCTGCCAGAGCAGAAGGAGATCATTGAGCGTCTGGGAAGTCTCCAACACGCCGTCACAGCCTCAGGCGTCGAGAATGTCAAGCGCCATTGGCAGGGCCAGGCAGACAGTTACACGGCGTGTATGCGGATGGCCGCGAGACGGTCGCTGGAAGGTATCGACGTGTTTTGGGACGACGCGTCGGGTGCGCGTGATAGTTTTCTTGATTCACAGAGCTGCTTCGGTAAGATGTACATCCACCCGTACCCGTTCCACTGCGTCGTGGTCTACGACGACTCCAAGGACGAAAGTATCATCCGCGACGACAAGTTTGCGGCGTTCTTCTTCCGCAATCTCCACCCAGAGACCATGGTGCGACGCTTTTTACGTCAGAAGCTGCGCGTGTTGAGTGAAGGCCACGTCCTGATCCACTTCCCGTTCTCACGCCAAGAGACCGTGACAGTCGAGGATGGAACGGAGACCGTGATGACGACCGACTCGGAGGGCAAGAGCCACACGACGACCAAGACTCGGTACACGAGCGTCGAGTTCACGTGTTACTACACCGCGGGTATCATCAACGTCAGTTCGAGTGCCCCCGACCGTGAGATGTCGGCCGGTTTCAACGTCACGATGACCTACAACGATGGATTCGGCGATGCCGTTGCTCCTCACACTGGCGTGACGCACCACCAACAGAACCGCACGGCGGTCATGGGTCCAGGCCACGTCGGTCTCACTCCACAGATGCAGGAAAGCCCGCAGCTCGCGCTGATCTTCCAGCAGACGCAGCACTACTGGCTGCCGGGCGTCGCGCAGCTTCAGGAACATCACAACCAGTACCGCATGCGGCTGATCGAACGCCACACGGCCGCCAACCAGATCCTGGGCGATGGGTTCTGGTACTTTGTCTTCAACAACCCGTACTTGACGCGCGGTCAGTTGCATCAGTACCTGGCCATAGAGGAGACCAACCCCGTATTGCGTCAGCTTCCCGTGGCCCACGCACCAGCGTTGGACTTCCTGTACCAACGCCTGGGCTTCGTCCACGCCCACCCGGCATGTAAGCTGTGGTACGTGTTCTGGGACGACGTGTTCGCTCGCAATGGCGAAATGCGTAGGCTGCTGCCGTTCGCACAGGAGCTCAACCCCGCACTCGCGACGTCGATTGCCTACCGCGTGATGAAGCGAGACGAGCTCACAGCGTGGCTGAAAGAAAGGAAGCTGCTCGGCCATCCATTGTCTTGGAAGACTGTGCTCCTAAGACGCCGCTGCCTCTTCCACGAAAAGATCCTTCAGCTTCTCTACGCGCGGATGCAGCAACTGATCGACCCGAACGCCATACCAGTCAAACCAGCGATGCACAAGTGAACAGCGCGGATACTGTAGGCTTACTGTGAAGCACCACAGCACCAGCATGTCATCCAAAAGACGAATGGAGTACCCCACACATAACGAAGCATTCGTCCTTGTGTGTCCCACCACGGCTCATTCGCATTCGTGGTCGTTTCCAGAGCCGCAACTCAAGTGATACAGCAAGCGCCTTCGCGTACTAGTACCAATAGTCGCACCTGCTTGATCTCGTTCAACACAGATCCTCGTTCAACATATTCTGCATGGAGCACCATCGCATGGATCAGGCAATTGGCGACGTCCACCATTTCATCATGGCTCCCGCCCGCCTTCCTCCTTCTTCAACTCACTCAACACAGAGTCGTTCCCATGCAGAACGCGCCTCAATTCGACACTCCACCACAGACCCAGTAGTTGCTACATGAGGCAGCTTACTGCCTTCCATTCACTCGACGGCCTCAGCTCCGCATGTGGAGAATAGTCTTTTGGCTCGGATCTGCTTGTTGCTCAGACCGTCATGCAAGTGAGCTTTTCATTCGGGCAGCTGGTGAGTCGGGCAACGTCTCCGCCGACTTGTCGAGGCCGCGCGTCACTGGCTCAGCATCGACGTCGACGGTCGTCGCGTCGCCGTCGTGGATCGTCAAACTCATCAATGCTCACGCTGCAGAGAGTGGTACCCAGCTGGTCTCAGTGGCGCAATCGCTGGCCTTGGATTGCTCGCGGACGAATCTCCCACGATCTGACCAGTCGCGACTGGACCACATGCAAAGCAATGACTATCATAATGAAAGCAAGACAACACACGTCGCAGATAGAAGATTGAGGCCGCCGCTTTCGATGACCGCTCGCGTCGCACCCAGTGCCGCAGCAATCGCGTCGAAGGCATCACACCGCACGGCATTATCGTGCTGGAATCCTGGAAAACCAGCGTGTGCAGTATGCATGCACACACGAACGGATACTGCGGACCAGCGGCTTGTCTGCTCGTTCAACTCCCCAGCAGCGGACAGTTTGGAAAGTTAGACATGAGAGTCAGATGAGCTTCATCTCGCTGGCTTTCTGGCTCGTGGGTGAGCTGCATGCATGCGCGGTTCGTCAGGAAGTCTGGCGTACCGTAGTGTGGTGTGGTGTAGGTTGAATGTGCTCGGTGGGTTCCTTGGCTCACAGTCTCTGTCTGGGTCTGCGGTCGTTTGCTTGGGACATGTGGGGACATGTGGGCATTTTTGATTTTGACTCACATATCCGCGTTGACTCGACGTGCGCGTCACACCATCCGCTCTACGCGAAGATTAGAGCGCGTAAGTCGCTTCAGGACCGCGATGGATGGATACAACCCACACACACCGAGCCTTTCGACGCCAAGGACGCCACGGCGTCATGACGCCTGTGAATGTGGAGATGGCCGAGTTCCTTGATTTCTGAAGCAAACTCTCTCCATCTCCCTTTGAAGAAAACTCCGCCCACGTCGGGCCGTTCTGTAAAACGAGACGCTGCGGTATTGTGGATGAAGATCCAGTCTCTGGAAAAAGGATCGCCCGAGGCCATGCTTGTGGCGGACGGCTGGAGCGTCTTGCCCGTCATCACGCGGCGTAGCCTGAGTCGCCGACTTTTTGGTATCCAATCAACGAAGGGATCAGATACTTTCGTGCTCGCCCATTGGTTCGCGCTGGTCGCATTTGTACGTGGCAGGGCTAGGGCCGACGGCGACGCCGAAGCACCATGGCATTGCAAACTGTTTCGTCGACACGGCTTCTCTGTAAACCTGTTGAGGCAGCAGTCGTGTGTCGCGTCTCGCTTGCAAAAGTTCTCTGGTGGCGAGTGAGAGTGAGTGAGTAGTGAACGGATGACGGCGACTTGTCTGGATCTTTGAGCGGTAATAGCGTTCAGTACCTGTAACCTCCGAGAGCCAAACGGGTCGTTCCCCACGCGGCTCCAATCTCATTCCACAATTTGCCATCGCTTGCGCAGATCGACATCGACAGATCGGATCCACTCGTCCGTCTCCTCTCATCTCGAACAGCACAGCGGCTACCATGGCGGATTCCTCGGCGGACTACTACACGCAGACGCCTGCGCTCGAGTACACCGATGCCAAGGCTCTGATGCAGCACGGCCCGGAGGCCCTCCACGACCACGTCTCGTCCCGTGTCGAAGTGGCCATGGGCAAGGCGCTTCCTCAGATGGAAGTGCGCTTCAAGAACCTGAGCATCTCGGCGGAGATCATGGTGTCGAGCAACAAGGACAAGCAGAACGAGCTGCCGACGCTCGCGCACGAGTTCAAGAAGACCTTCAGCGCGTTCTCGGCCAAGAAGAACAAGGTCACCAAGCACATCCTCAAGGACGTGAACGGTGTGTTCAAGCCTGGCTCGATCACGCTCGTGCTTGGTCAGCCTGGCTCGGGCAAGTCGTCGCTCATGAAGGTGCTCAGTGGCCGCTTCCCAATGTCCAAGAACGTCAAGCTTGAAGGTGACATCACGTACAACGGCGCTTCTCGTGCGGAGATCATCAAGCGCATGCCGCAGTACGTCTCGTACGTGACCCAGCGTGACCACCACTTCCCGACCCTCTCGGTCAAGGAGACGCTGGAGTTTGCGCACGAGTGCTGCGGTGGCGAGCTTCCTGCTCGTGCCGAGAAGCACTTCACGAGCGGCTCTCCAGAGGAGAACAAGGCGGCTCTTGATGCGGCGCGTGCTCTCTTCAAGCACTACCCTGAGGTTGTGATCCAGCAGCTCGGTCTGGACAACTGCAAGGACACGATCGTCGGCAACGGCATGCTTCGTGGTGTCTCCGGTGGTGAGCGTAAGCGTGTGACGACCGGTGAGATGCAGTTCGGCAACAAGTACGTCACTCTGATGGACGAGATCAGTACGGGTCTGGACAGTGCGGCGACGTTCGATATCATCAAGACGCAGCGCAGTATCGCCAAGAAACTCCGCAAGACGGTCGTGATCGCCTTGTTGCAGCCATCGCCAGAGGTGTTCGCTCTCTTCGACGACGTTCTCATCCTCAATGAAGGTCGTGTGATGTACCACGGTCCACGTGACCAGGTCCACGGCTACTTCGAGGACATGGGTTTCCACTGCCCGCCTCGCCGTGATGTGGCCGACTACCTTCTCGATCTGGGAACGCCGCAGCAGCACCAGTACGAGGTGGCCCGCAAGGACGGCTCGAAGCACCCACGCAAGGCCCGAGAGTTCGCTGAGGTGTTCTCCAAGTCGGCGATCCACGACTTGATGCTGTCTGACCTGCACGGTCCTCACGACCCTGCTCTGCTTCGTGACAAGGAGCAGCACTTCGATGACATCCCGGAGTTCCACCAGTCGTTCATAGAGAGCACGGCCACACTGATGGCGCGTCAGCTGAAGATCACGCTTCGCAACACTGCTTTCATCAAGGGCCGTGGCCTCATGGTGATCATCATGGGTCTGTTGTACTCGACGGTCTTCTGGCAGTTCAACGTGACCGACGTGCAGGTCGTCATGGGTATCATGTTCGCGGCGGTGCTCTTCTTGGCCCTCGGTCAGGCGTCCCAGATCCCAACGTTCTTGGATGCTCGCCAGATCTTCTACAAGCAGCGTGGTGCCAACTTCTACCGCACCTCGTCGTACGTCTTGGCTTGCTCCGTGAGCCAGCTCCCTCTCGCGGCTTTAGAGTCGGTGGTGTTTGGCAGCATGATCTACTGGATGT
>JAADXE010000426.1:0-25807 GCA_023337545.1 Pythium coloratum | reverse complement strand
AGCACGAGTCCTGGCCGACGTGCTGCGCGTCACCAAGTGGCGCCATCACGTCCGTGCCAACAACAAGATGGCAGATTGCGCGGCCAATCTCGCCATGGACACCAGGTCCAGCGTTCAAACGCTCGACCCACTCGCTCGGCCCTGCTGGTCCGAGCTAAGGACGTACCTCTCGGAGGACGTCGCACAGTGGCAAGCCTCCACTCACCCAGGCCCGACTAGCGCCGAAAGTTAGTCCCCTCCCATAGCTGTAGATGTTCGCAACAGACGTAACTCAATAGACTCCAATTTCAAGCAAGATATGTTGGATCCTCATGTCGTACGCGCGTAAGATCGGAGAGGCCTGCGGAGACTACGGCAACGGTGCACCCGTCGTACCGACGAGCCGCAAGTACACGGCGATCCTCACGTTGATTCTGTACACGTGGATGGATATCACGGTCAACATCGTGCAGACGCCGGCGCTTCTCCTGGTCGCGGATTTCGCCGGAGACCGCCAAATGCTGGGCGCCGCCTGTGGCCAGGTCTGGTACGTGATTGCCGCGCTGGTGATCTCGGGCTACATTGAGATCTGGGGTGCAGCCCACTTGACACTGCACTATTTCTTGGGCATGCTGTGCGTTCTGATGGCCATCTCGGTGGGCATTCCGTGCATCTTCATCAAGGAAATCCCACTCAAGCAGGACGTGGATGAGGAATCGCGCTCCAAGCGCATCGTCCAGGCGTTCTACATGATCTATAAAGGCCTCAAGATGCTGTCACGCGTGCTCGTGGGGTACGCCATCGTGTTCTTCTGTGTCGCGTATGGCAGCACGGCATACGGAGGCAACAACGGCCAGTTCTTTGGTATCGAAGTGTACGGCGGCCACCCGAACAATGCCGACAAGTGTGGCGACTTGTGCTCGGAGGCCCAGAACAACTACAACCGCGGTGTGCGTGTCGCCAGCGGCTCCACCGACCTCATCAGCAACCTCATTGGCATTGGGTACGCGTACGCGCTGCCCTTCATGGTCAAGACGTTTGGTGCCAAGGCCACGCTCACGGCCATGCTCGTCCCGCAGGCGCTGCTCATGGTCATGGTGTTCTGCAAGGTCGTGTGGATCGACGTGTTCATCGTCATAATCTCGGGCTTCTCCAGTGGCGCCATCTACGGCATGGTCACGCCGGTGATCGTCCACGTCTGCGGCGAGCAGGCGGACATTGGCATCTACGTCGGCACGCTCAACTCGGCGGGCGCCGGAGGCCAATTGCTCAACTTCGTGGCCGGCGCTGGACTCGTCGAGACCTCGTTTGGCTACAAGCTGCCGGTGTTCCTTGGTGGCTTCTTGAGCTTTGTCGGCATGGTGCTGTGCTTCTTCTTCTTCAAGGTCAAGATGTACACGCTCTAAGGACGGCCGGGTTGTGGTGGTGGGCTGTAGGATGCAAGCACAGGGCGACGGTGTGTGTGCAGTGTCAGCTACCGAGCTACACTGTGTAGCTCTTGGATGCTACGTAGTGTATTGTAGTGACGATCTTCACCTGTCGACAATTAATTGTCGATGGTGTGAGGACAGCGTCCACGCTCTTAGGTGTCCCTAATAGCAATGCGTTTGCACATTTCGACAGTCTTGCTTGCCCTTGAGCCTTGACTTGCAGCCTGCATTCGCATATTCTGTCCCATTTGCTATTGCCAATCGCATGCGTTTGTCATCACAATAATTGTATTGTCTTCATATACAGATCACGGCGTCTTCCTTCCTACATCCAAGCCCCCTTCCCTTTACTTTCGAGTCGCCTCGATCCGCTTAAGCGTACAGACGCTCGTCGTCCTGCGACGGCTCTCGCGGCGACGAGCGCGTGACCTGCACGATGTACGGCGACTGCTTGTGCGGTGCGTGGGCGGGCTTTCCCTTGAGACCCATGCGCTGGAACATCATCGTGTCCTCGTCGAACGCCGGGTTGGACGTCGTGAGCAGCTTGTCGCCGTTGAAGATCGAGTTGGCACCGGCCATGAAGAGCAGGCCCTGCTCGGCCTCCGTGAACGACATGCGGCCGGCGCTGAGTCGCACCATTGTCTTTGGCATGAGGATACGCGCCGTGGCGATGGCACGCGCCATGTCGAAGGCCGTGACTGGCGTCAGGTCCTCCTCGCCCAGCGGCGTACCAGCCACCGAGACAAGTGCGTTCACAGGCACACTCTCTGGGTGCTGCTCCATGGTCGCGAGCGTGTGGAGCAGAGCAACACGGTCGTGTTCCTGCTCTCCGACACCCAGGATACCACCGCAGCAAACCTTGATACCGGCCTTGCGCACGTGGTCGATCGTCTTCAATCGGTCGTCGTACGTGCGCGTGGTGATGATCTTGGCGTAGTGGTCGCGGCTCGTGTCCAGGTTGTGGTTGTACGCCGTGAGGCCGGCGTCCTTGAGCTGCACGGCCTGGTTCTCCGTGAGCATACCCAGCGTGCAGCACACCTCCATCTCCATCGAGTTGATCTCCTTGACCATGGTCAAGATGTGGTTGAACGCGTTCTTCTTGCCGACCTCGCGCCACGCCGAGCCCATGCAGAAGCGCGTGCTGCCGGCGGCCTTAGCACGGCGCGCCATCTCCAGCACTTCCTCCACCTTCTTGGTCGGCTCGGGCTTGACAAACGTCTTGTGGCGCACTGACTGCGAGCAGTACTTGCAGTCCTCCGTGCAGCCACCGGTCTTGATGGACAGCAGCGTACACTGCTGCACTTCACGCGGGTCAAAGTGCATGCGGTGGACCGTGGCGGCCTTGTACACGAGCTCGAGCAGAGGCTGGTCGAAGATCGCCTTGACTTCGTCGTACGTCCAGTCCGTACGGACGTCGCCCGACAGGCCAGGCACAGTGAGCGACGTGGCGCCCACAGACGAGAACGACGCGCGCGCAGGCGTGAGGCGCGGCAGCAGCGAGGCGGTGACGCGACGGAAGAGCATGGTGCTGTGTAGGGAGGCTGTGGGGGGCGAAGGGGGACTGTGGGGACGAGGAGCTTCCAGCCAAAAGTTCGATAATGATCGGATCTGCCGTGGTGGTGGGGCGGATAGTTCGAAAGGCGGCAGGCGGATAGACGCTGCACCACCCCAACAATTCGAAGAGCTCATCTCGTGCTGTAGCGCAAACGGTGAAGTAGCGTTATGAAGTAAGATCTGGAGATGGGTTTTCGTGAGGGCATCAAGTCTGGGAGGTTGTGACGTCACTTGAATTTGCGGAAGGCAGAGCGGAAGGCACGATGACGCGCCGTCCGGTGGAGAGCTCCAGTGGCAGCCAATCAAAGCCGCTCGCGCTGGCCAAGCGCAGACGAACACTGTCCGCGTGACGTCGACGCACGAAGACGCAGAGGCACAGACCGTCTGTGGCCACAGCGCCAGCGACGCCGCGTCGACCACGCTCGTGGCGAGCCGAAGAGAAATGGATGACCGGAATCTCAGGTCTCATCGGGGATAGACCATGACGACACCATCGTACACGCTAAAATAGACCTGAATGGAGTGACAATCGAGAAATACCTGGGTCCCAAATGCACAGGTCGATCATGCGAGCTCTCTGTGTTGGCGGGAAGGAAGGACCGTTTGGGCATCCATCCACCAGCTCCACTGTTGACGGAATCTCCTGGACTTTTCGAAATCCGACTCAGCATCAATCAAAACACCTTGTTTTGAAACAACTAACGTTAGACCACCCTTTTTTGACAATGATCTCCTGTGAATGTAGCCATTTGAGAAATAGATCAATTTTAAATGGAGAATACGAAGTAATGGAGAATGCGGGGTATGTATGGAGAAATTTCTAGAGCAAGCAGCTTCCGCTGGAAGTCTAGCGCGCTGAGTCCTCGGCCACCATCGAGTGTGGAAGCGACACGCTGTGGTCGGTGCGCTGTGAGACGTTGAAGCTACGAACACGCATCGTCACCGTTTCCGGCGTCTCGGCGCCTCGCGTCTTCTCTAATCCGTTGAACGCGAAGCCGTGAGCTAGTCATATTGCAAACAAGAACAGTCAGTGTCAGTCTCATCAACCATATCGCCAATGCGAGACCAGATCTACTCACATTCGTCGCCGTAGAGAGCTTGCACGCCCGGGTTCGAGTTGACGGGCGTCGGTTGCGCCATGGATTGCTGTGGGAGGACGATAGCAGCGTGCGCTCGGGGCGGTGCCATCGTCTGGGCCTCCGTCAAAGACACAGAGTCGGGAAGGATTGATTCCCCACCGGATCCGGGCTTGCCCGAGTGCGTGCGACTAGCGTACTTTTCACGAAGGATGTCTTCGCAGCCTGGGAAGAGCTGCTGCTGTGCGACTGTGAGCGTGAAGTCGGTGAGCACAGCGCAGATCGGCACCATGAAGAACAGGTGCCAGTACAGTGGCTCCTGGATCATCATCGCTGGCACGCCAAACATGTCGTAGCTCAGGAACGTCATGTGCGGGTACACGATGAGGAAGAAAAAGAAGAGCCCCATGCTGAACGCCAGCAGCCACACGTGGTACTTGTTCCATGTGAGCGTGAGCGTGATCACCTTGAGCTTCATGGTGGTCAGCAGCGCCGAGTAGAACAGCGTGCCGCTCAGGAACAAGCTGTGGTTCTTGTTGTGGCATAGGTAGCACACCCAAAAGACGATCAGCGCGTGCAGCACGGAGTTGGCGATCGTCTGCGCAAACTTGCGGAAGTTCAGGTCACTGTCGTGCTGGCTCGCGCAGTATAACTTCGGGTACTTGAGCACGACGTTGATCGGAAGGTCCTGGTCGTAGACACCGATAACGATGATGGGTGTCGCCAAGAAGAAGTTCCAGCCAGCCATCACGAAACTCTCGAAAAGCGGCGCGCCGGACTGGCCGTTGAAGAAGTTGTACAGGAACAAGCTGATCACGAGCGAGATGTTCTTGTAGAACGAGTAGCGGATGACCTTGCAAATGCGCTTGTAATTGAAGCGGCCGTGGATCAGAAGCAACCGCTTGAGAAAACGGAACTGCGCGATCGCGTAGTCGCTTGCGTTCACCGCCTGCACGCCCTCTTTGCCGCAAATACCGACGCCAACGTGGGCCGTTTGGATCATACTCACGTCGTTTGCGCCGTCACCGATTGCGAGCGTGATTGGCTTCGAGGGACTGCCAGTGCGAACCAAGTTGACAATGTCGGCCTTCTGCGATGGACTCACACGACAGGCGATGACAGCCTTGCACACGCACGCGACGTCCAAAAGTTTGGCGGCAAGCACACGGCGCCGAGCCGATGCGTCTGGGGTCATCTGAGCCAGCGCGTCTTTCGATGGGAAGATGTGGACAAGCGCCTTGCCATCACACACCATTGCGAGTTCCTCTGCGACTTGCTTGCTTTGGATGAGCTGCTGGATTCCGGGAGAACTGTGGAGCTCGTCAATCTGGCGCTCGAGCTGGTCCAACTGCTCCATGTTCACGTAGATCAGCTTCATCTTCTCGTTAATGAGTCGACACGCGTGGCCGATGTTGATCGCAGTCTCTTCACGGTCACCCGTCAGCACCCAAATCTTCATTCCGGCTTGAGCTAAGTCGTAGATTGCCTGCGGCACGCCTTCTTGCAGCTTGTCTTCGATCGCAGTCACGCCAACGATGGACATCTCGCATTCAATCGACTCGGCAGCGGCATCCAGCTTCTCCTCACGTCTCTCAAGTGAGGTCGAGGCCTCCAAGTACATGTCGTTGTACGTCTGGTACTCTTGTGGCGACAGCACGCGTCGGCCGAGAACGAGTGTGCGTAGTCCTTCTCCTGCAAAAGTCCGCAAGTGGTCGTTGATATCCTGGGTGAACGCGTTTGTCTTGGACCGAGTCAGCATCATGTTGTCTGCGCCCTTGCAGTACATGACGTAGTCGCCCTTCTCGTCCACGCAGACCACCGACATGCGCTTCCGCGTCGAGTTGAACTCGTTCACGTTGAGGATCGTGTACGACTTCGTCACTGGAGTGTTCTCGACTCGCCCAGACGCGAGATTCTTCGTCGCGACTTCTACTTTGGTCAGTGGTGCTGGCTCCGTGAAGTTGTAGCCAAGACACTTCGCAGCCTTGACCAACGCTTCTTCATCTGGAGAGGACGCACGGTAGTTGACGACACCCGTCGCGCGATCGACCTCAGGAATCACCGTGTGGCAGACCGAGAGCAGCGTCAAGAAATCCTGGATTCTCTCCCCCTGCTCACCGCCGGCATACAGATGCTGGAGAAGACGTGGATCGTCAAAGTTGATGTTTGGGTCGTGATGAACTTGAGCAGCGACTGGATCACTGGAGGCGGCCGTCGTGGACTTCTTCTTTTGCAGGCTGACTTTCGTCGTCACTCCTTCGGTGCCTTCAATGCTCAACTCGACAGGAGTCTCTGGCCTGGTGCGGGCTTGGGTCTGCAACGCTGCCACTGCTCGGCCGATCTCCGTCGTTCCGAAGCCGTATGACACGCCACCAATCGAGCACTTGCGGAACTCCATGATGTTGCGCGTGAGGGTTCCGGTCTTGTCACTGAAGATATACTCCACTTGACCCAGCTCTTCATTGAGCTCCGACGTTCGTGAGATCGCTCGGAATCCGTCGTCCATCATTTCGTCGTCGAGTGTGATGTTACGGGCTTGAATGACCTTGATGATGTCGAGCGACACGTACAGGGAGATCGGCACGAGGTTGTTGTACAGGATCAGGAACGTAAAGAAGTTGACAATGAAGTCGCCGAAGTCGTTCGTCTCGACGAACGGCAGATACCACACGCGCTTGTTGTTATAGCTGCTCCAAAACGCTGCGACGATCGCACTGGCCAAGCACAAGGTGAACATCGTCGAGAAGATGAGGAACATGCATCGGTTCGCCGTCTTGTACAACTTGCTCTGCTTCGAAGGAGCCGATCGAGAGTTCTGTAATAGCTTGGTCTCGGCACCGGTGAATATGACGACACCGATCACGAAAGCACAGCTTCGAACACCACACCCGCGCAACATGATGTTGTCAGGCCCGAGGGGCGTGGTAGAGTTGTCGTTGTCGATCAGAATGCGGCCCGTGAAGTTGTATAGCTGGTTGTTGGGCTGCTCGTACTCGAGTCGACCCTTCAGCTTGGTCGTGCCGGCGCAGATCATGTTTTCTTCGACGAACGCCTGGCAAAATCAGCCACAAGAATCATCAGATACAGCGTCCATCGCAACATCTATCAACCATACATGCACCGTACTCCGTTGAGTGGTCGATACCCGATGATCTCTGCTGTCTGCTTGACTGCGAGTCGTCTCTTCAAGTTCGTCTCGCCATCCAAGTTGCTGGTCTCAATGAAGCACCGCCCTTCTTCCTCCGAAGTCGCCACGATCACGATATCCGCCGGTAGCTCTTCGTGGTTGCGCACGATCAAGTACTGGCCCACTTTCACGTCCTTCCACGGGATCCTCACCACCTCGCCTCGTTCGTTCACAACCTACAACACCCCACCAGGCTCCTGTCAGTCTCACTAAGCACCATAACTCAAGAGTGTAGCACACTCACATTGCAAGTGCGGTTGTTCTGAGCCTCGTCAGCCTTGTGACGCTTCAAGTCTTCTCCGCCTTGCTTGAGCATCGTCACGAAGAGCACGAACACCAGCGGCCCGGCCGTCGTGAACTTGTTCGTCGGTGACCACGGCGTGGCCAGCTACAGCACACAACCATCACGAGAAGTCAGTCAACCAGACACCCATCGCCCAACAGCCTCAGAAGAAGTAGAAAACCCACCTGCAGCAGCGAGATCAGTAGAAAATACACATTGGCCACGACGCGGAAGAACTCGAAAATGGTCTTGGGCACAAAGCTGCCAAACAAACCCCACAAGGTATGAGCTACTACCTCATAGAGCTATGATATCAGGGGCCTGCTACGTACTTGGTGACGGTGTACTTGGACGTGACGATGACGTTCTCTGCGTAGCGCCGCGCAGCGCACAGCTCCTGGCTCTTGACCGGGTCATTCACATAGGCTACACGCGGCTCATCCACACCGCCGCCAGCAGGCCCACTAGTCGTCGCCGACATGTCGTCTGCGACGAAGACGCGCGTGCCGTTTATCGTGGAAGCGAGGGGTTCGAGCGCCGAAGCAGAATGATCCGCTTCTTGCGCCGGTGTGTGGTACTCGTCGTCGTCACTCCAGCACTACGAGCCGATGAGATCGCTCTGCGCTCTAGAAGTTGCACCGCGTGACTTCCGTTTCCGCACCGTCGTGTCACTGGAAGCCTTGGGAGCTGTCGACTTAAACAGGCACGCAAAGCACCTAACGAACTACGGCTAAAGTAAGCAGCGCTTCCCCAGCTTCCGCGCAGCCAGCAGCAGAGCGAGAAAACCGCCCAGATGAACGGCGCATGTTCTATGATCGGGAACAGGCGTCGTTTCATCTCTGGCGGCAAATATAGCAGCGCCGAGAGGCCCTTGTCGACAGCATCCCGTGAAACCGCATCATTGCATTTATCCAATTTCGCAGACTGTTCTGTTTGAATGGATCATCAAGGCTCTTGATTGGATAATATTTTCTTCAAACAACAAGCTCTGATTGGTTGAAAGATGTTTGGGACTTTCATGTGGTCCACGTTGTTTTCAGAGTTCTGGAACTTTTTCTCGACTGGAGCTCTGAATTCTGGAGTGCTTTGATGGTTGGCGGAAGCAGCAATTCCGTTGGGTTGACACGCAGCACCAACGAATATTGGCCAGTGGACAACGGTGACGATGGCTCCTGTGGATAACGACGTGAAGGCGCTGCTCAAGGAGCACGGCTACCTGCAGCTGGTGGAGACGGGCGAGGGCGACCAGAAGCGCGTGCGCATTCGCTGCGATCTCACGCAGCACGAGCTCCTGCCGCGCAAGGACGCCATTGAGAGCTACCTCAAGACCAAGAAGTTCATCAAGGCGAAGGAATGGTACTGCTACGACTACTCCAAGTACGAGCCTTACATTGTGCAGCACCGACGGAAGCCGAAGAGCCTGTTCTGCAACGTCACGGGGATCATCTTGAACCGTATTCCTGAAGAAGTCGAGAAGCACGTCAAGGGCAAGAAGTTCCAGCGTCTGAAGGAACACGTCAAGTTTACCAAGGACGGTGAGGTCATGGAGGAAGGCGATGCCGATTTCGATGCGAACGCGTTTGAGTTTGAGAACCAGCAGCTCATCTACTCGGACGATGAGGAGGAAGATGGCAAGCCAGTGAAGAAGAGCGCCGGTGGTGTCGATGAGGATGAAGATGAGGACGAAGATGAGGGTTCGGACGATGATCTCGCAGAAGAAGAGGAAGCCGAAGAGAGTGATGAAGACGAAGACGACGATGAGATGGCCGACTTCTACCCGAAGGACGACGAGGAAGAGCCTGAAGACGAGCACATTCGCGAGGCCGTGAAGCGACTGACCGTGAAGAAGCGCAAGGCGTCCGGAGACGCGACTAGCGGTGATGATGAAGCGGAGGAGAAGGCGACGTCTCCTGTGAAGAAGGCGAAGAAGTCCAAAACGGACGCTCCAGCGAAGTCTAAGACGGATGCTCCAGCGAAATCCAGCGAGAAGAGTGGCAAGTCAAAAGCCAGCAAGTCTGCCAAGCCAGCCCACAACGGCAAGCACAAGAAAGGCAGCAAGTAAAGTGTAGTGCTGTACCTATCTCTCCATCCCAATAGACGAATCTGTTCATTCCGTTCATTCCCAGTCCAGCACCAGCATCGTCTCACCCTGTTTTGTCAAACCATGGCAACATGTTGAAGTGCTGACTAACTTCCTTATTTTGTCGCACGTAGTACTTCCCCATCTGGTTACAACGCCAAGATATGGCGCTCGACGCAGAGAGGTCGCTCGCCATCATGAAAAAGCAGAAACAGACAGAAAGAGTCGACTTCGACGCTAATACGAACACGCCACTTGCTAGACTGAGACCATGGCAAGAGGCGGCGGCTCGCAACAAGCGTCATCTGCAGGCAGGAACGCGGCGGTGAGCCCTCCGCGCAGCAGCGCCAGTCAGTCGTATCCCCACGCGACGACAGCTCAACCGCACTCGGCGGTGCGGGTCGGAGAGAGCTCGGAGGACGAGGCCGATGAGCCAGGATACTTCCACAACAACAACGTGCTGTCGGACGACGACGATCTGAACGAACGCGAGCCACTGCTGCGCAGCAGCGTGATCAGCAACGGCCCTACGTCGTCTGCGATCTCGCCCAGCACGGGATCGTCGAGCACGTTGCGTCGCGACTTTCGTGGACCGAAAGCCAAGCGAGCGTGCACAGATACGTGGGCGCTGCTGCTGTTTGGCGCGTACTGGGTCGGCATGCTCGCGCTAGCGACGTACGCGTTTACGCGCCAAAGCAACGTGGACTTCGCGAAGTACATCAAGGACGGTGTGGATTTCCGGGGCGAGTCGTGTGGCGAATCCAGATTTGTGTACTTTCCCGACTTCCGCGCCAATCCAGACTTTGGATTCTGTGTGGATGCGTGTCCGCTGAGGGACGGAGATGATCTGGAAGTGGAGCTTCCACTCGCCGATGGAAAGATCGCGAATGGCACGAGAGAACTACGCCCCGTCAAGTTCAAAACGTATGCGACTCACGCCTGGTCGTATGTCTGTGCGCCGGCCAACGGTACGTTCCAGTCGATTCCATTCTACTTGGGATGCCAACAATCGTGGTCTGATGTTTGTTCTACTTCACATAGTTGCCACGGAGAGCGTCTTGATTGCGCAGCTCCAGGATACGGTCGGCCGGTTCGTCGGAGCACTTGGAGATGTAAGTATTCTGAAGTAGCCACAACACGAAGGCTGTCACTAACCCCTCTTGATGTTTGGTAGTGCTGGCGAGGAATGCTGATAAGCTGCGGTGTTGCGCTGGGCACGGCCACACTGTATCTGGTGTTTCTGCGTTACTGCGGCTGCTTCACGGTGTTCCTCTCAACAATCGGTATCGAAGGCATCCTCGCATACGCCAGCTACCGCCTACTGCAAGCGACCGCAGATCCGCTCACGTTTGCAAACGACCCTGCCATGAAGAGCTCACTTCAGATCATCACAATCGTCGTGTGCTGCAGCGCCGTGCTCTTCTGTCTGTTGGCCTTCAACCTCATGCCTCGGCTTCTACTGGCCGGCACGTTCATCACTCACGCGTCCAAGGCCTTGCAGCAGCTACGCAAGCTTCTCATCGTACCGTTTGTATCGTACATTCTGCTTCTCATGCTGTTCTGGTGGGCGATTCTCGTCACGATCTGCATCTTCGGCGCTGGCAAGTCGACTGTGCGGGTGGCGACCATCGCAGCGTCGTCCCCAGCAAACATCCTGGTCGAGACCGAGTCGTTCAAGATCAACTACCACTTGCGGTGGTTCTTTTTCTTCCACGCGTGGGGCGTCTACTGGACGGCACTCTTCATCCTATCGATTGGCGAAATGATCACGGCTACTGCCGTGTCGACGTGGTACTTTGCGCCTGAAGACCGAGTCACGTCGCTCAAGGTTCTCGAGTCGGGAGGCGGCAGCAGTCCAGTGTCATACGCGATCCGATCGACATTCCGGTTCCACTTGGGCACATTGGCACTCAGTGCAGCGACCGTCACGCCCATCAGCTACGTCCGTGCGTTCTTCGGGTACATCGAGGAGAAGAACGAGTATGATAGCAACATCGTCACGACGATGCTCGCGCGTGGCTGCTGTGTGAGTGGCTGTATACTCTGCCTGTGTATGCTGTGAGGTGCTGACGTGGAGATTGCATTGTAGTGCTGCATTTGGTGCTTCAACTACTGCCTCAAGTTCATCTCCAAGGAGGCGTACTACATCACCGCCATCCAGGGCACCAACTTCTACCCGTCCGCCAAGGTAGGCCACAGCAAGATGCCTTCAGACTCACACTCACACACTCATACTCACCACACAATCGCCTAACACCTCTCAGCTCGCGCATACGCTGATCTCGTCCAATCTCCTTCGCGTCGGCGCACTCAGCCAGATTGGCCACGCCAGCGTGCTCCTCGGCAAGCTCATCGTGTGCTTCATCACGTGCTTCATCGCGTGGTTCCTCGTCGACAGTGTGCGTGTGGACAATGTGCTTCTCCACCTTTCTCCTCAGTCGTCGCAGGCTCATGTTATCAACTGTTATATCTTTCCATAGGTGTCGTCGCCAGTGCTGCCTTTGGTCGCCATCATCCTCTTCTCCTTCGGCGCCGCCCACGCCTTCATGACCGTACGTCCGCCTCCTAGCCGCCTCTCCGCTAGCTCTTCCATACTAACCGGGTTGGCTTACCTGTCAGATCTACGAGACCACGATCAACGTGCTGCTCATGTGCTTCACACTGGACGAGAACATGCACGGCGGCCGCGGCAACTCGGCCCACGCGCACGCCAAGCTCGTGCGCTCGGTCAACGACCACCTGCGGCCCAAGTGGCAGACCGCGCTGTGATCCTTTCACTATCATAAGCAGCTCACTTCCTCGCATTCATTCATGCATTTCGTTCCCTTTCGCCGTCATAATCAACTGCAATCATAGGATACAAATATCCATACTTCTTCGGTCCATTTCATTTTGGCGTGTGGTTCCTGTGGCTCGCGAATGGGCGGCCCACCGTTTTCTATGCGACATGTGCTCGCTTTGGGATCGGGATCCTCCTTGAAGATGAAGGTTGATTGCCGATTGCGGATGGGAGGAGCCCGCTGGTCGGCCGTCATCAAAAGTCCCCTTCCCATTGCATGTATTCGCCATACAAACACGGAGCTCTTCGCAGTCAGTCAGCCGACCGTGTGGTCGGATAATAGAAGCGCGCATCCCTTTCGCGTCGTCCGACCTCTGATCTGGAAATCGACTCGCTGTTGAACGCTGTGGTAAACATGGAAAACGACTCATACTGCAGATGACGCCAAGCGCTAAGGCGCGTGGAAGCGCATCGAAATCATGCGCGAGAAAATGCAGGCGGTGCTGTCACAGTGCCGATGTTGTCTGTGGCCGGTTGATGGCGGTAGCCAGTCGACGCTTTGGCCATCACGAGACTCAGCAATGAGCTAATGCGACAGCCGGCTTCCCGTCTTCTTGTGGCTCTGAGCCGTGCTGGATTCATCCTCAATGAACGGATCATGATCATGTGACCATACAATGGACAACGATAGATAGTGGAAGGAGTACGTGTGATAATGACGGTATCTTACATTGTGTTTAATGTTTAATGCGATGGTTGGTGGTGACTTTCGAAATGTATGAGTGTCTTGCTGGCTGTGCGGCTCGTGCTACGTGAGCGGCGGAAGATCTATGGCAAGGCGGCTCTTGATAAAATAGACGAAGGGAATTGGGGAAGTAGACGCAGAAGAAATCGCGAGCTTAGACGCGTGCGGCGACCACGACTTGCTGGATCTTTTCGACCATCTTGATCGGTGCCGACAGGCCCAGGTAGCGGATCACCATGACTGGCAGGCTGCCACCCAGATCCATGTGCGCAATGACGGACAGCTCACAGGCGTTTGGGTTCACTGGGTCTGGGGTGATAATGTAACCCGAGATGTGCGAGATGGCGCGCGTGTAACCCTTCTGCTTGCCCTCAGGGTGGTCCACTGATCGCGTGGCAATGATCACACGGCCGTTGGCTTCTCGTCGCACCGTCGTGGCGACGCAGAAGTCGCGAGGCGAGGTGAACATGACGCCCTTGCACGAGGCCACACGCACTTCAGTCGCTTCGCTGAGCTTCTCGATCACGCGCACTTCCTTGGTCATGTCGTCAAACTTTGGCACCCAGTCAGCGGCGATGAGGATGCGCGCGGCCTTGTCGGCGCTCACCTGGAGCTTGCCGGTCGTGCACATGGAGAACCACGAGCTGCCTTCAATCTCGCCGTACACGACCTTGATTCCGTGCGACTCAGGGCCGTCCTTCCAGCCGTTGATCACATCCGTGCCGGCGTAGCGTGTGAGCAGGCGGCGCACGGCGTCATCTTCAAACTCACTGAGGTAGCCGCGCACGACGGTGGCGGGCACAGGCGCGGAGATCTGCTCAAGTGCGCGGCGCTTGGCTTCGGCGTCGACCTCACTCATCTGCGAGGCGTGAAGCATGCGGTTCTCCGAGGAGCCGACGACATCGATGTCAGTGGAGAGCACCATTGTGTTGGTTGTTGGTTTGTTGGTTGTTGGTGTTTTCGCCGGATGCGAGGAAATTTGGAAATGAGTGCTGGAGACGATGGCGTTGGCGTTGGTGTCGGCGTTGGCTTTTGTTGGTTGTTGGTGACGGGCCTCTGCCATGCGACGCTGCTGGCGTTCCGGAGCGGTTCGTTTTCTTGAGTTTGCGTAGGTTTGTTTCCGGACAGCCAGACGCCGTCCTTTTTTTGGACCATAAACACTCCTGAAGGGGTATACGTTTTACCTCCCACAAATAGTAGAATCTTGTGGGAACGGATCGAAACAGAGAGGTTTTCCGACCTCAAACCTTTTCTGCGAAAATGCGACATGCAAGATGCGATGCTGCTCAGGACACCGATCACTTCTATAGGTTGGAATTTAGGTTGTGCAAGAATGCTGAGGAGCACCAGGAAGAAGATCGACGTTCAGAGGTGAGAACGATGAGTCGTGGTGCGCACGATGAGTCGCTCAGTTGCCTACGGGATTTCGCTTGCTGTCTTGGCTTCGTTTAAATCCATGGTGAGTCCAAGGACATGGAATGGAAGAAGAAGCTCTCGTCCTCGCAGCAGCTTCAAGGGCCGTTTTGGGAATTTTCAACCTGACGTGAGCTTGCGTCTTTTCCAAGACGGCACGGCAGAAAGATCGCCAGAGTCTTCCTCCTGGGTGCGGCACTGCACACACGACTGAGAAGACGGTGGTGTCAGCACACTACGCCGTCTGGGCACTGCAACTGCACCGCCACAGAATTTGGCACGATAAGATTGGTTGCGCACCATGTGACGCACCAGCGTCTCCTATTTCCAGCCACGTGATGGTCAGAGCACAGAGCCCTTGTCCCAGTGAGTCTACTTTAGGACCATAATGTAATGCGCCCCCTCATCCAGGCAGCTGGAGGCTACTCACTGCGCACCGCTCATAGGTACACCCATGATATGGAGCGCAGTACAGTATGTGCAACCGGGAGACACTCAGGTGATTGATTGAACGCATTCTAGCTCTGTGTTCCACATGCCAGACGCGAGCAGGCAGTTCAAGATCTCCTCATGTACCGGTACTCCTGACGCCACTCAGGAGAAGAATATCAGCTGCAACTACCTTCAAATTGGCGAACGAGGCGGATGTAAGGTCCGACCACTTTGCAAGAACGACCCTCTTGGTCTTGCACTTACTGTAAGTTACAGTATCAGCTGCGATGAGCAAGGTGGACGAGTCATCCAGTAGTACACTCCACGCCTCGCTGGTGGTGTACACAGCCAGCGTCGACCTGCAACCAACAGCTCTGCGAAACTAGCACTTCTTCTTGTCGCTTGCGACGTCGCACCCTCGCTACCTGTACACTGGATGGATCCTGTCGAGCCCACTGAGTCCACATCCGCGAAAAAGCGACTTAGTCTCAAGTGTAGCTTCGCGACTCGTCGACATTGGGCACAATCATTCAGACATGGCTACAGGCTCAACAGCAAGTCGTCGACCTTCCTGGAAAGCGACATGAGTCTGTAGCTTCACTTCGAGACTCATTCAAGTTTACGAATTGGGCACACACGCAATCCAGGAGGGAAAACTCCCCTGACGCCTGCTGTCGTAATCCGATGCTTGTGGTGGGACGAGGCCTTTCTCAGATGCACATTTTCTCATGTTTGAGAGTGTTGGTCCGACATAAGCGCCAGTCGTCAGTTGGTCCGATGACTCTTCTTCGGTACACTGTACCATCTCGGGTTACCATGTACCAATCGCGGGTTATTCCATTCTGCTTGGGTTACGTTACGTCCATTGTTTCCAGGCACGATGACGGATGAAGTGGTGCCATCGGCTTCCGTCGGCAACGCTTCCACGGCTCTGCAGGCAACATCCACTATACCACCACCTCCTCTTCGATTGGACGATAATGTCGGTACCAATATACCCACTGACAGATCGCCAGCGCAAACGATCTTCGCGACACGTGAAGAGCTCCTTCGCTACGTGACCGACTTCAGCCTGTCCCAGGGTTACGCCGTCGTCATCCACAAGTCGAACGTGCCTCGAGGACAGCTATGGCTACGCTGCGATATGGGCGGATCCTCTCGCGATCCAGTGCCTCCAGTCGAAGCCAAGCGCAAGCGCAAGAACTCGTCTCGACTGCAGAACTGCCCCTTTCAACTGTACGGGCGTCGCCTGCTGAATGGAACGTGGACGCTCAAAGTCCAGGACCCACAACACACGCATGAGCCAGCAGAAGATACACAAGACTTGGAGCACCACCCAAAGGCGCGGCGGCTGACGAATGCGCAGAAGCTGCTTGTCGTGGAAATGACCGACGTGGGGATCCGACCATCGATCATTGTGGATCGACTGAAGGAGAAGTTCCCGGGCAAACCCATCAAAGTGCGAGATATCTACAACGCGCGCAACTACATCCGCACAGAACGTCGGGCTGGCCGTGTTCCGTATCCGGAGTGTAGAGTTGAAGCTGTCGATGCAATCAGTATGCGGATAGAGACATCGAATCGATCTACAGAGCAGCCATCCGCAGTCTCTGTGGATCAGCAGATCAAGAACCTGTGGGCAGCCACAGCCAACTCGATGGCTGGGTGGACTGCGGAGAAGAAAGAGGTTTTCCGAGATGACTTCCAACGCTTTTTGGCAAAGTTTGACACTTCAGAGAGAGGGGTCGAGGCCTCGAACAGTGAGCAGGAGGAACGCCCTAACACAACCGGAGACCTGGGGGAAGGCAATGTGCAGCCTGGTCAAGTGGAGGAGCCTAGCTCGACCACTGCGGCTCCTGAGGATGTGAGTTCATCTGCTGAAGACCCAGCGAGAGTTTCGGCATCACTTTCCGATCGTGAACGTGGAGTAGAAGACAGGAACGAAACAATTGATGGATAACTGCAGAATGAGAAGGGACGCTTCTATTTACTGTTGGCCAAGTGCTTTCGCTTGATCTTGCCCATCCAGTCGAGCTGCTCCATCGTGACGCTTCCGTTTGAGGCGTGCACCACAAGTCGAGGCAAGTGCGCTGGGTGGATATCGCTGGACGCCGACGACGCGCCTTGGTCGGAGGTGTCGTTGTCCGTCGCGAAGAACGATGTTCGCAGGGCCGAGTTCTTGGCGCTACCCACGTTGATCTTTCCAGAGGCAGTCGATGCACTGGCAGTCGAGGCGATTGGCTGCAGCGAGCCCGTGAAGATCGCGTAGTCTTCGTCTAACTGGTCCAGCTCACTCTCAGTGAACTGACAAGAGTCCGTGGCGATCTTGCTTCCGTGGAGCTCCACGTCGATAGGAGCCGATGGGTCCAGTGACACTCGCACGTTGCCACCGACAAAGATCTTGTTGGCGGCGTCAGTGCTCCATGCATCGAAATGGGCTTCCACGTCACAGTTCGAGCCGCTGTCTTCGATGTGCAGAGCTCCATTGACGCTGTTGACGTGCACGGCCTTCATCTCTTCGCCATTCACACGCAGGAATCCGTGGATGTTGCCCACCGTCAGTGTTCCGGTCGACTGCGAGTTCACGAGACACAGCGACGAGTAGATCGCGCCCAGTTCCGAGTCGTCGGCTCCCTTTGCGAGCTTGATCTCGGTTGACGACGACATCAGACGCTTAGCTTGCACACCACTGGCCTGCAACTTGACCTTCTCTCCTTCCACCAGCGACGTGATGTCGATGCGACCTCGGTTCGTCTTGAGCTCGATCACTTCGCCACGCACTTTGTTCACAGTGATATCGCCTTCACTGAGCGTCACACGCACATTGCCTTCAATCTTGTCGCTCAGCTTGACGCTGCCACGCACGGCCATGATATCCAGATTCACGAGATGCGGCAGACTCAGCTCAACGTCGAGCTCGTCGCCTCCGCTAGCAGCCTTGATCAGTCGGACTTCTTTCACTTGGGCATCAGCTTCGTCAGTGATCTCTGTCGCAGTGAACGTGTCGACATCTCTGTCATTGGCGCCATTGCTGAACACACGCAACGCAAACTCAGACTGAAGCAGCGTGGGCACGACGCGGATGTTGGTTCTCGCGGCGTCCGAGATGGTCAAGTGCACGCGGCCCTGGTGGGCAAGGCGCTCAAGCGACACGGTCTGCACGAGCTTCTTCTCAGTGTCAGTAGATGAGCAGCGCATCCATACTGCAAACCCCACGTTGTGGCGCACATGGAGCGCTGCTAGCGTACGCGTTGACGCCCTGCGTCCGATCATGATCGTCGGATCTTGCTTGTCAATGAGCGAAATGCGGTGGCGCTTGGAGCTCTTCGTTTTTTTTTCCAACATATCAACTTCTTAACCGTTATGCTTCACGCAACCTTCGCGCAACATTGCACTCCTATTTTGCAACATGTTGGCGTCCAGTTGCAGATTGGAGACAACAGCGGTGGTTGGTGATTGGGCCGTCAATCGCAAGAGGAGGAATCCATCGGCATCCGAAGCGCAAGCAAGCGGACGTGCGTCGATCGCAAGGGAAACCAAGCGCCACCACAGGAGAGAGGAGACTCACGAGACACTGCAGCCAATATGCGTCCGATCCTGCTCAAGGGACACTCGCGTTCGATCACCATGATCAAGTACAACCGTGACGGCGACTTGCTGTTCACGTGCGCCAAGGACCACGTCCCGAGCGTCTGGTACAGCGACTCGGGCGAGCGCCTCGGCACGTACGAGGGCCACCAGGGTGCCGTGTGGGCCATGGATGTGTCCTACCACAGCGAGTACCTGCTGTCGGCCGCCGCCGACTCGACCGTGCGTCTCTGGGACGTCAAGACCGGCGAGGAGCTCTTCACGTTCAACCACACGGGCCCAGCGCGTAGCGTCAACTTCAGCCTCGGCGACCAGTACTTCGTGTCGTGCTGCGACAAGTTTACGGACAAGCCGGCCGCGATCTTCGTGTACGAGCTCGCCAAGAACATCGAAGAGCGTACGTTTGTTTTGTGGGCTTAGTTTGTATATGCGAGAAGGTACAAAGGGACTGATCGAGGCGAATCTATGTGGGTTTTATTGATACTACAGAGAAGGCGGAGCCGATCCTCACGATCGCCAACCACGGCCACGAAGGCCGCATCACGGGCGTGCACTGGATGCCACTGAACAAGGCGATCATGAGCACGGGCGGCGACGGCACCATCAAGCTTTTCGACCCAAAGGTACGTCGTGGCACTCCTTTGACCTTGGTGTTGTGTACCCATTCTGACATTTTTCCCCTTGATTTGCAGACGGGCAAGCTGATCTCGTCGCACCAGATCCACACGGGTGAGATCATGAACGTGGCGTTCAACAAGACCAAGACGCTCATGATCACGTCGTCCAAGGACAACACGGCCAAGTTATTAGATGTGGAGACCCTCAAGGTGCTCAAGACCTACGAGACGGACCGTCCAGTCAACTCGGCGGCGATCTCGCCCATCAAGGACCACGTCGTGCTGGGCGGTGGCCAGGAGGCCATGAGCGTGACCACGACCTCGGGCCGTGTCGGCAAGTTCGAGGCCCGCTTCTTCCACATGATCTTCCAGGAGGAGTTTGCGCGTGTCAAGGGCCACTTCGGCCCGATCAACACGATCGCGTTCGCGCCGGACGGAAAGAGCTATGCCAGTGGTGCGGAGGATGGTTACGTGCGTCTCCACCACTTTGACGACGACTATTTCAAGTTAGACAACAAGAAGAACTAGAGCCTTCTTGGACACTAGGAGAGTACGGCGAGAAGAAGAAACGACGAGGAAGAAAAGAGCAGTATGCGTGTAGGTAGGTCGATCTCCAGCCAGACATCACAGTAAATCGCGACAATAAAAAAAAAGAAAAACACCGCTAGGCCACGAGGATCCAGACCAACAGCTAAAAAAGAGATGCTGCATTTAGTCACTAGGGACGCATCCCTTGTTTTGAGTATAGTCCCTAAATTAAGCTTTTTGGTTTAGGGAAAAGATCGCGCCAATACGAAAGGATGCGTATCATCACGCCAGAATGGAGATCTTGCGAAGAAGAACGCCGACGGAGCTTCCCATTCTTCAAGCGACTGGCCGTAGAGATACCGAGAGAAGAAGACGAAGATGAAGACGGCGCTGAGCGTCGTGGTTGTCGCGGTCGCGTTGCTGTCGCCGTTGGCGCGAGCGGAGGACCGATGACGGCCATCCTCGTCGGACCCAAGGTATGACTTACTCGTGGTTTAACACATCGGTACACGTCGAGAAGAAGGGTATTAATGCAGTTTGATGGGGCCAGGCGTCGACCACGGGCACGCCCATGACAACGCCCACAGCGGACTGTGCGTCATGCGACTTCCGCATCGCCAAAGTGCCGGCGCAACCCCACCCCGACGACGCCGTGCACGACGTGTTCCTCATTGAACTCGGGTATCCTCGTTACGGTGAGCCTCCTATCTACAGTCGTCTATCTTCCTCACCGAAAAATAATACTAATTGTTGGTTGTGTGTCCAGTTGGAAATGCTCGTGGAGACGTGTACAGACACGAGAATCTGGACTAGCGCCTGTACAACTGGTCTACAACTGAGCCCATTGGTTCGATCCCTGAGGTGCTGCAGACCTTCGGGTACATCGACGATGTGTACGGGATGATGAACGAGCATCAGTTGGCCTTCGGTGAGAGTACGTGCGGTGCGCGGTTCTACAGTAAGCCAGCCAAGAACGGCGGCGAGGCGCTGTTCGATATTGCGGCTCTCTCTCGCGTTGCCATGCAACGCACCAAGACGGCTCGTGAAGCGATCCAGCTCATGGGCGACCTGGCTGTCAAGCACGGATACTACGGTGCAGCATGGGAGGGTGACGGTGTACTGAGTGAAGTCGGTGAAGCGCTGACGATCGCCGACCCCAAAGAAGCGTGGATGTTCCACATTCTACCCGACGACACGGGCAAGTCAGCGATCTGGGCGGCTCAACGTGTGCTGACGACCACGTCGCTGTCGTGGCAAACGCCTTTGTGATCCACAACATCAACGTGACGGATACTGAGCACTTCATGGCTTCTGCCAATCTGCTGGAGGTCGCAGTCCGCCACGATCTGTGGCATCCCGACAGCGGAAAGCCATTCGACTTTGCCTAGATCTACTCCGAGCCGAGTGGGCCACACGCCTATTCGAACCGCCGAGTGTGGCGTGTGCTGTCGCTGGTCAAGCCCGAAGAAAAACTCGATCCGGACGCTGCTAAGTATCCGTTTTCGGTGCAAGCGTCTCGCGTGCTCTCACCACGCGACTTTATGCGGTTCCACCGAGACCATTACGAAGGTATACCGTACGATATGACCAAGGGACCCGCTGGCGGGCCGTACGGAGACCCCGACCGATACGACGCCGGAGTGAATGGCGATCTCACTTCCGACGATTTGGCGAAGGGCCACTTTGAGCGAACGATCTCGATTTTCCGTGCCAGCTATTCGTTTATTTCGATCCTGGACGCTGAAAATGCCGACAACGCGTACCTCTGGTTTGGTCAGTATGCTCCGCACGCGACGATCTATGCGCCAGTCTACGCTCAGGTCAACCAAGTACCCACGCAGTATTGGAACAGCTCACTGTTTGCGTATGACAAGGGCTCGTCGTTCTGGGCAAACGCGTTGGTTGGCAACTGGGCTGCACGCTTCTACAAGTACGCTCATCCAGAGGTCGAGAAGGTCCAGCTCAAGCAAGAAGATGCCGTCGACAAGATCCAAGCCAGCGTCGCAGAGGAAGCCGCGCGACTCAAGCAGACCAAGGGCGAAGCTGCAATGCGGGAGTTTCTGACTCAACGTGCTAGTGACTTCGCTTCTGAAAGCGTCCAGGCCGCGACGACGTTGTTTGAGTACCTCGTGACGGTTTTCCATGACGGGTACCAGATGAGCAACCTCACGGGTGTGAGTCTCCACGCCCAGCGGCTTTTCTATCCAAAGTGGTGGCTGCAGCAAGTGGGATTCTTCAGCAGTGAGCCCCAGTCAGCGAGCCAAACTCAAGGCACAATGTCGACCACGTGGACCGCTGTATGGATCGTGGTTGCTACTCTGGTAGGTGGTGTGATCGGCAGATACACGGCCTCATGGGGTGTTCGACGCCACGCCTACAAGCCAATCCAATAACAGTTCGCGGGCTGAAGACGTAACGAACGCATCCTAGTGTTGGTCAATGCCGCATGGCCGTTTTTACTTCCACGACAAGACTCGAGAAGCTGATTGCTATCAATACTTTGTGCTGTGCGGCGGAAATTCGTGGCGCCCAAACAAGCAACGTGTGAAGGATCTACCCGCCATGCCAGTTTTGTACGGACAGCACTCGTCAATCAACAGACTCTGCTCCACGGTGACAGTGCATCCCACTCGACACACCAGAATGCGGCTCTTTCCATCGGACGCGCCCCGACGTACGCTGTTTGCGGGTGCGTTCAACTGGGGGATCTGGGGACTCTGCTTCGCCGTCGTTGGGTGTCAGTTTCTGGGCATCGTGTGGGATTCATCAAGCAACTATGTACGAACCACACTCGGACAAAGTCCACTGGAGCCAATGATGCCCATTGACGGCTTCAATGACGAGGCGTATGCCGATCGCGCGTACGTATGCATCCAAGAAGCCAACGCCTACGTGCCCAAGCAGCTGAGCAAAGTACTTAAAGACCCGATGCTCGCGCAAATGACAGCAACTGGGCCGTTCAAGAACGGGTTCCGTGTCGTGAAACGAGAGACCATGACACTGAGCCCGTTGAGCTACGACACCTACGCCCGTGTTTGTGATCGGGTTGCCTTCACTCTCGCTGCGATCCAAGACAGTTGTGTCGCGCTGGGCTACAACGTGACGCGGACGGGCTTGCGGATTGTCGACGATATTGCAAGCAATGCGACGACGCGAGACATTCCGCGTGCGTTGCCTGTACTGGTCGTGCCGTTTTGGGACAACGCCGTGCACTCGTACTACGCGATCCCGTCCTGGGACGGCGCCGCGTGTGTGTTCCGCCTCAATGGCATCTACCAATCGGCATCGCTCACCTTCGGATTGCTTCGGGCCACGCCGAGGTCCATTCGAACGACCAAAACGGAATCGTGGCTGCAAAAGCCTGGTGGCGAGTGGCGCAACGGATGGTATGAAGATCCTCAGGGCACACCCTGGCTACCCAACATGATCACGTCAAAGAACGGCGGTCCACTCGGCCTGGAAGTGCGCCAGTTTAATACGCTGACAAACAAAGAGATCGACTGCAACGCTCCAGTAACAGCGAGTCGCTGCAAACCAGCGTTGATCATCGAGAAATGGGGCTCTCAGTTCACGACAACGACCGAAATTGTACAACAGGACCAAGTGTTCGTATCGAACGGCAAGCGCTTCGGCTTCTTCCTCTTTGACGCACAGAGTGTGCGCACGACTTCGAACGCATACTCGCTGGAGACCTTCATCTCGAACGTGTCCATTTTCGCGCTTCTCTTTCGCTGGTTTGTGTCCTTGGCCACGATGCACAACAGTTATCGCAAAGGAGCCACTGGTTGGCAAACCACTGGCATCGGCTGTCTCTCGAGCTCACGGGCCTTCAACGTACTTCCCATCGTGCTTCTACCTCGACTCAAGATGACGCTCACGGTCTTTAGCTCCACAGGCTGTCTGTTTCAAGGCCAGCAAAGCGCTCTTACAGACGCCTGGTACGTCATGTACCCGGGCATCGTGGAGCTGCTCTTTTACTACTACAGTCTGCTCAACGTTGTGGGCAAGATCACGTACCGACGCATCTCGGACGCGTTATTCGGGCCAACGCTGCTGTGTCTCAGCGCGATGCACTACTATCGCAATGAGATCGCAGACATGGATTGGCTCGGATTGGACGGACGTATCCCGACTTTGCTGATGTCCGACCAAGTCGAGGCGCTCAAGCTCGCAGACTTCTTCTCAACGGACGTCGCTCTGCGATTGAACGGCAATGCAAGTGTGCTGTTCTTCACGAAGCTCGCGTTGCTGGCTCTCAGCTTGCTGCCGGTGATCTTCGGAGAAAATATGACGATGCACGGCAGAAAAAGCAAAGCGTTTGAACCTTGTGAGATCGAAAAGGCACTGGCGCTACGAGCAGGCAACGTTGGTGGACTCGGCCTCTCTCCAGTGTACGCCCCGATCAAACGCGTAAACAAAACCCAAGGTGGAGGAGGCGATTCGGCAAGCGAAACCGTAGTCACTGCGTTGACAGCAGCGCCGTCTGTCGGCCACATATTCCAATTACGTTCCACAGTCGAGCCCTTCAAAGAATCGTCGAAATTAGACCAAGTCCAGCCGGTGAAGCCATCAAGCGGTGGTACTGGGCACGTGCTGGTCAGCTACGAGGTCAATCGTCTTGGGTACCTCGTGTACGGCGGCAAGTTCCTGATCACTTACGACGACTGGTACGTGCTCACATCGACGGCGCCACTGCGCGTGGTCGAGAGGCTGTGGAACTACCGCGTCGCTGTCTTCGACGTCACTAAGAGAGACGACGGTTTGTATTATACGATCAGCCAACGGCCCCGCATGTGTCGCGTGGACGACGCGGAGCTGCGCGCGATCTCGTTCTACGAGGTGACCGTGTGTGCCTTTCATTGAATGAGATATCCGGATAGATGGCTACACTTCCTATCCACGAGATGGCTACACTTCCGATATGTGATGTGTTCAGAATGGTCGAGTCAACCCATGAGCTATGAATATCAGAGAGGAGTCACTCAGCTCACACCGCATTGCTATTTACACGACGGTCGCTTCTTCACTGCGGCCTCTACTCAGTCAGTTTCGACGCGTCGAGCCCTGCACGTGAAATTGGACACGGCGTCATCGCTGCTTTGGCCATGCGTCTCCTTCCGACGGGCGTGCCACCGCGTCTGCTCGCACAGACTGCGTTTAACTGGGCGATCCGGTGTCTTTGCAGCAGCGTCATCTGCTCGCAGTTTGTCGGTCTCTTCCGCAAGTCCACGGATGAGTTTGCCCACGTCACGATCAGCCGCAGCCCCCTCTAACCAATGGCGCCTCTGCAAGGCTCCAACGATGAGCCCTACTCGGATCGTGCCTATGTGTGTATCCGGGAAGCCAACGAGTATCTACCAAGGCAACTCAGCAAGGTGCTTCAAGATTCGATGTTGTCTCGTGGAGTGAGTGATCGGTCGGCGGTCGATGGCTTTCGCGTGGTCAAGTGAGAGACCGTCGAACTCAGTCCGCAAATCTACGAAAGCTACGCGCGTGTGTGCGATCGCGTAGCGCTCACACTGGTCGCGATCCAAGACAGTTGCATTGCACTCGGCTTCAACATAACGCGCCAGGGCTTGGCGAGTCGTCAACGGTATTGCAGACGATTCTACGGTGATCGATATTGCGCGTGCGCTACCCGTGGCGATCGTGCCGTACTGGGACAATACGCTCCACAGCTACTACGCCATGCCATCAAACGATGGCACGGCATGCGTCTTCCACCTCGATGGAGTCTACCAGTCGAGCCAGCTCACGTATGGTCTACTTCGTGGCGTCCCACGGTCAATTCGAACGAGCAAAGTAGAGGAATGGCTGCGGATGCCAGGTGGCCAGTGGCGCCACGGTTGGTACGAAGATCAACACGGACAGCCATCGATGGTCAACATGATGACGTCGAAGAACGGCAGTTCGCTGGGCATCGAAGTGCGTCAGTTTGACACATTGGTCAATACAGAGCTCAACTGCACGGCCACGGAGGCGGTGAGCCATTGTAAAACAGCATTTGTGGCTGAAGCGTGGGGCAAATCCTTCACAACGACGACAGGAATCCTTCACCAAGACCAAGTGTCCATTTCGAACGGCAAGCGCTTTGGCATCTTCTCCTTTGATGTGTT
>JAADXE010000425.1:0-25821 GCA_023337545.1 Pythium coloratum | reverse complement strand
TCGACGGCGGCTTCTGGATCGCTCGGTGCGAGTGGCTTGGTGTCTGTGTCTACTGGTGCGTCGAGCGTGGGCAACAGTGGGTCTGTGTCTGTGACCACTGGTTCGTCTTTGTCTGGTGCGGGCGGTGCGATCTCGTTGTCGGTCGGTTCGGGTTCCAGTAGTGAGGGTGGTAGTATCAAGTTGACAGCTGGATCAAGTGCCGATACTGGCGGTAGCATCGAATTGACGAGCGGTGTCTCCACCGCGGTGACAAGCGGAAAGATTCTCATCCAGTCAGCTGGCGTGACTGGAAACGCTGCGTTGTCCGGAAGCATATCGCTGCTGACTGGTTCGTCTTCGACGGGTCGGTCTGGTGCGATTACTGTTCAGTCTGGCCCAGCGAGCGGTGGCGTTGCGGGATCAGTGTCGTTGTCTGTGGGTGACAGCAGCACGGGTCCAGGAGCAGTGGCATCGATGACGGCGGGTAAGGCGGCAGCGGGTGTTGGCGGTGTCGCGTCTGTGACGGGTGGTGCAGGCAGCACAGTTGGTGGTGCCGCAACAGTCACGAGTGGAGCAACGACGAGCACGACAGCGGGAGCGTTGAGTGGCGACGTGACGATTGGGAGTGCGGGATCTCCGGCGAGTGGTGCGACAGTGGTGGCGTCTGGTGATGCTACGAACGGAGCGAGTGGTGCAGTGACGCTGAAGTCTGGTGCTGCGACTGCCGGAAGCGGTGGAGCAATCACGCTTTCGGTTGGGTTGGGTAGCACGGGGCCTGGTGGCAGCGTGACGATCACCTCAGGTGGCTCATCTGCTACTGTTGGAGGCCAAGTCGACATTCAGTCCGGCTCAGGGGCCGGTAAAAGCTCGGGCGATGTTACTCTTCAATCGGGTGCGACAGCAAATGGTGGTGTCAGCGGCAACGCACAGTTCGGATCAGGGTATTCGAGCGCTGGTATATCTGGCATAGTTACACTGTCTTCTGGTGCTTCATCTGGCGGAGTGGGCGGCGACGTCACTGTTGCAGTTGGCTCTGGTAACACTGGAGTCGGCGGGAAGCTGACACTTCAGGGAGGAGACACGACTGCTGCTGCGGCCGGAGGCGCAGTTTCGATCACTAGCGGATTTGGTGGTACAAGCGGTGGTGCTCTGACGATGACTGGTGGCCAAGGCGGCTCTGCAACGGGCGGATCAATCACGATGATGAGTGGTGGCAGTACGAGCGGGTCTACAGGTGATATCACAATCGCAAGTCCCGATCTCGCTGGCGGCGACACAACGGGCTCTCTAACAGTCAAGTCAGGTTGGGGCAATGGTGGCTCGAGCGGAGACATGTTCCTGGCCACTGGGAACTCGACAAACGCAAGAGGAGGAAGCATCACGATCGCAGTCGGTGATGGAGCTGAGGTGTTGGGCAGTGATCTGACCATGAAGGCTGGCTTGACTACGATCGGCCAAGGCGGACAAGTTTCCCTCGAGGCAGGCAGTGGTGCAAGTGGCGGCAAGGTATCGATTGTCGCTGGCGCCGGCACTACCAGCTGGGGCGGCGACGTTGAGGTCAAGAGTGGCGCGAGCACGTTGGGATTAAGTGGCGATGTGAGCCTCGTGTCGGGCGACGCCAAGTCTACTGGATTTGTTGAGCTCAAGTCAGGCTCGTCTACAAATGGTCCAAGCGGTAGCGTGACGATCAGTAGCGGATCAACGACTGGTGGAACGAGTGGTAGTGTGTTGGTTACAGCGGGCGCGACTTCAAGCGGTGTTGGAGGAGCCACTGATATTCGCGGAGGCTCAGGCAGCACGATCGGCGGTAAGCTGACGCTGTCGGGTGGCTTAGGAAGCTCTGGTATCGGCGGCGCTATCGAGATTTCGAGTGGCAGCAGCACAAGCGACGTGAGTGGCGATGTCCTCATTCAAACTGCCACCCCTGGGTCGAGCAAAGCAAGTGGAGCTGTGACCATTACAACAGCAGCGGCGCCAGGAGCTCTCAGTGGTGCAGTCAACATCAAGTCTGGCACAGGAAATGCAGGCGGAGTTGTGACCATCAGTGTAGGTGACGGCAATGCGAATGACGGTGGAGCACTGAACCTGTTGGGCGGCAAGACGACTGGCAGCGGAAAGATCGGCGGTGCAGTGATCATTTCCGGCGGCGAAGGAGTTGCGAGCGGTGGCGATGTGACGATCAAGGGCGGCGCTGGCGCAGCGAGTGGATCGGTCACGCTGCAAGTTGGGTCGGGCACGCTGCTTGGCAAGATGTACGTGAAGGCAGGAACGACGACACTAATCGAGGCGTCGAATGATACGTTGGTCGCGAGCAGTTCCAGTGTAGCGCTCACAGCGACAATATCGACAGTTTCGCTGGTGGCAGCCACTAGCGTATTCATTACGGGCTCGTCAACGACGCTGAGCGGTGGAAACGTCCACGTGGATTCACACGACTTCCACGTGACGTCCGACGGCACGGTTGACAAGTTTTACGTGGCGGCAGCGACGGGTGCGGTGACGATGGGCGGTGCATTGACAGTGGGCGGCTTGGCAACGATGAACAACGGAGTGACATTGGGCGGCACGATCGCCTTGAACGGTGCCACGACGTTGAGCAACACGGTGACGATTGGCGGCGCGGTGACGATGAGCAACACTGTCGACATGAGCGGAGCTGTGACGGTGAGTGGAGTCTTGACTGTGAGCAACTCGGTGACGCTCACAGGCAGCACTTCGTCGTTGACGACGCCGAAGCTCGTGACATCTGGCGAGGTCGTCTTCGGTGGCAGCGTTGTGACGACCGCCGCCACGGATGCCTGCGTCCAGGGAACGTTCCGATTCGACGCCTCGTACATCTACGTTTGCGTTGCTTCAAACTCTTGGAGGAAGGTGGCGTTGAGTTTGATGTAAAGCGCGAGCGGCCGAGCGTGAGGATGAGAAGGAGACAAGGAGAGAAGGGAGGCGGAGAGAAGGGAGCCCCGGAGTGGGCTCGGATTGCATATGACTGCACGTGACTGCATATTGCACAAGAGGAGATTCGAGAAAACGAAAAGTGGTCCCCCACCACAGAAAACGCGTGGCGAGGTCCAACCAAACCAAGCCAAGCACCAAGAAAAAAAATGAAGTAGCTGCATGAGAAGAAAACACAAGGAGAGTGGTTCCCCCCAAAACCACGCTCTGGAAAAAAACAACATAAACATAGGAGAATACATATCATTTGCATGTGATCGGTGCTCTTGACTTGTTCATTCACATCCATTGCTGGAAGGGAAGCAATGTGGGCTCCTTGATTTTTGGGATCCATGCACTTTCTCGCCTCATCAGGACATGGCTACACTGTCCCAGGCGCACTAATCAGGTGGATTGACTAGAAGGTTCTCTAATAAAGTGGATACAGTACGACTGTACCCTCGTTTTCTCCCTTTCACCAACAGGTCAAAAAGCCCGATCCAACGCGACTCAGCAGCAACAATGGACACGGAGTTGGCGACGGTGCTGCGCGCCATACGCGCGCTCTTCGGACTGGTGCGTTGGGCAGCGTAGATAACAACACAGGCGCATAGAGGAGATGATTTATGTGGTCTCATGTGGTGGTGCGGCCGTGTAGGAAGGCGCAGAGCGGCAGCGCGAGGCGAACGCGTTCCTCGTCGAGTTCGCGCGCACGGAGGTGAGTTGGCGGCAGCATGGCGCCGCTCTACACGACACCACTGACGTATGTACTGTATATGTATGTGTGCTGCGTCATGATGACAGGCGGCGTGGCGTGTAGGCCTGCAGTTGCTGTGTGACGCGACGCTGCAGTCCACGACCGAGACGCTGTTCTTTGCTGCCAACATGATCCACGCCAAGGTACGGAACAAGCGCTAGCGTCCTCACGAGATAGTGGCGATACAACTGCAGTAAATAGCCGCATGTCTCACGTTTGCGGTGGCCGGTTTTGTGACTGTACAGGCCCGGAAGGAGTGGCTGAAGCTGGCGGACGGCGACAAGCAGTCGATGGTGGGCATGCTGCAGACGCTGACGCAGGAGTCACAGCGCGGCCTTCGTCCGGCGCTCGCGAGCGTGCCACTGCAGAACAAACTGTGCGGCATCCTGGCTATCGCGCTATGCTCGTCGCCTGACGAATGCCGCGCGCTGCTGGATAATCTGATCGCGCAGACGTCGTCTGCCTCGTGCGACCCGACGCAGTTGGCGTTTTTCATCACGTTCGCGCGCTGTGTGTGCGAGGAAATGGACGACGCCGAGCTCAGTTTCCACGCAAAAGACGCCATGGAAGTACACGTCGCATCGCTGAGCGGCGACGTCGTGCGCGTGCTGTCGGACATTCTGCTGGCGCCGGCGGGGTCTCCTCTGAGCGCCGTACATGGCGACGCGCTCTTGTGTTTGCGTGTATGGCTCAAGCGAGCGGGTATGTCGCTGACGCGTGTCTTCCTGGACCGTCCGATGCTGTTGCGCGCGCTGATTGAGACGCTGGGCCAGCGGTCGGCACACCTGACGTCGTGCGCGGAGATCCTGTGCCAAGTGTTCAAGGTGTCCGAGTACCCAGCTGCATCTCTCCAGGAGAAAGCGCTGCAGGCAACGGCGAGTCGATTACTGTCACTTCGAGCCGCTTACGAGAGTTCGCTGGTCGCAGAAGAGGAGGAGATCGCGCACGCCATCACCGACGTTGTCGCGTCGTTTTGCGAGACGTACGCTGACTGGATTATCGAAGGCGAAACGCCTGACGCTGTCGCGATGGGCGATCTCATGCTGCTGCTTGGACTCCACCCGAAGCGCCAGATCGCCTCGCTGACGCTCGAGTTTTGGCTGCTGGTGCAAGAGGTGCCAGTGGTTGAGCGCGATGAATTCTTCCAGCGAGAGGCGTTCGTTCGGCTGCTCGATGTCGTGCTGCAGCAGAGCAAGTACCCGGCGAGTCAAGAAGAGATGGACGAGTTCGAAGTGGATGATCTGGTGGCGTACCGCAGTGGCTCTCAAGGTGTCGCCGACGTCCTTCTCGCGGTGTTTGGGCTGCTGAAAGAGCAATATCTCAGCCACGTATTGGCGCTAGTCGCAGTGGGCAACCGAAGCTGGCACATCATCGAAGTCTGCGTGTTCGCTGTCTCGACGGTTGCCGACGATCTCAAGAAGCGTCTGCTGTCGACCATTTTGCCATCGGAAGCCTTGGCGGGGATGATGCTCCAGGTGTTCGACCTGCTCTTCCAGGCTGCGTCGACTCAACAGCACGCGCTGGTGACGACGATTGGTGCAAAGGCGCTGGGCCAGTTCGGCGCATGGTTCAATCAGAGAGCCGTAGCGACGGGCTCCATCGATGCGATCACGTCCGTGCTGCAGTATCTTGACCAAGCTCTGTGCATCAACGAAAGTCGATCGAACGCGTCCAGAAGCTTTATGCAGATTGCGACATCTTGCTCGGCGTGCCTTGTCGAGATGGCGCCTGGACTTCTCGTGTCCGTGATCCGGCATTTCTCGAATCGTGAGCTGGCCATTGATGACCGCCTTTTGATTGTGGAAGGACTTGTTCGTGTAGCTGCTCAGTCACGCCACGCGAGCGAGATCTTGAAGCCAGTGCTGGACGACTCCTTGGGACGCCTCGACCAAGTTCTGTCATCGACTGGTGGCATCGGAGAAGATGCCATTGGCCAGATCGTGTGTGAAGAACTGCAAGTGTGCAGCAAGATCGTGCGTTTCCTGGACGCTCCGCAAGACGTCGCTGGCGGCAAGGAGCTCACGAAATGGGTCGTGGGCGTCGTGTGGCCACATTTGGAGCCCGTCGCGGCGAGACTGAGCGCCGACGAGAGCGCCATGAAGGCGCTGTTCGAGTTCTACAGTTGGTGTTTGCAGAGCCTTCGAGAAGACATGGCGCCTCATCTGCCTGCCATCGCGAACCTCATCGTACGCGTGTTTGAAGAGCAGCTCTTCGTGTCGCCGCTCGAGTGCGGATCCATTGCCGTCGACGTTTTCGGTCGCGGCGCGGAGCAAAACCCAGCCGTGCTCGACAGCTTCCGCGGCTTGATGGGCGTGCTGAGCCGCATTGCGTTCCACATTTTCACGACGCGCGGCGTCGACGAGGCGCCCGATGTGCTGCGTGCGCTGTTTCAGCTGGCGTATCGGTTCCTGTTGTACTGTCCCGCCGCCGTGATCACAGCGGCCGAGTTCGGTGTGCTGCTGGACTTGTGTCGCGCGTGTGTGGGGAACCAGGACCGGTCGTCGACCAACGCCATGCTCACGTTCGTCATCTATTTATTGCAAGAAAGCCGTGGCAAGCTGGCTGCGTTCCAGCCTGCGATCGACGCGTGCGTGTGGGCCGACGCCGGTCGTCTGGAGCTGTGGATCGACTCGACGCTTCTCGCACTCGCGACCAAGACGCCCAGCGTGCTGTACGAGTCCGTGGGTCGTCTCTTCCAAGCGCTGTGGGTTCCAGCCTTTGATTCGTACGGGTCTGTCGTCGCCACTGTCACTAGTACGAGTCTCGCGACCAAGGGCGACGCCCTCGGCGTCCAGGAGCTCAGTGTGGAAGACCGCCAGCGCGTCGCGCAACTGTGGTTCCACTACGCGCAGCAGCCGACACGCATCGCCGAGCGCAAGTTCCGCAGTCTCTGCAGCGACTTTGCCAAGATCTGCCGCAAGGAGCTCACCGTCGACACGCTCATCAGCTACGAGGAGGAAGGCTGAGTGGGGGAGACATACAGTAGTAGATAGCAGTAGCAGTGTCGTGTGGGTCGAATCTAGGGAGTCGAATGCAAAATGCCAATTGATTCCATTGATTTAGTCAGGCCAACGCAACGCTGCGCATCCATTGAGAACGAGACGCGTCTACAGGATACGAAGTTGCACTTAGTTACCAGCGAGCTCACCGACCTGCACGTAACAATCAAAGAGATTAGTGAAAGGACGCAACAAACGAAGGCGCGTTAGTGGGCGTGACGTACAATCGGGTACTTGTCGTAATAGAAGAGCTTGGTCTCCTCCATCTCCTTGAGTTTGTCCTCCGACAGATCGCTCACGTCGTCGTTGATGTCCTAGCCAAATACCGACCCGTCTCAGAATTCGTCTTCCCATACAAAACCCAAAACAAAACCAAAAAAATAAAACCAAGCGTACCTTCTTGTCCAGCGAGCTCAGCGCGAGCGCGCGCGTGCAGGCCGTGCCGGCGAACTGGTGGTACATCTTTCCTGGGCCGTAGAACTTGGCGCCGGTGGTCACGTCCACGACCTTGCCGCCGATCGCGAGCAAAATCGGCAGCTCGGCGTTCGTGCCGTCGTACTGCTTGAGCTCCTCCAGCGTGAACTTGCGCAGACCACCGGCAGCCTCAGCGGCGGCGGCAGCCTCTTCCGCGAGCGCCTCTGGGTTCTTGCGCGGCGTGTGGAACATGGAGAAAGGCCACGGGCACGTGGCGCCCATGGACGCGAGCTGGTGCTCGACGGTCGGCCAGAAGACGGCGAGGACGGCGACGATGAGCGCCAGCGACAGCCATGCAATCGACGACTTCTTCACGGCCATGATGGTTGCTTGTAGTTGTAGATAGCTATGTGAGGAACGGAGGTGTCTACGAGGTGGTGGGTTCGAGAATGCGCCGGAAAGACGCGTGGGAACGAGCTGCAGACGTCAAGAGCTCTCAATGCTGAGGCGAGTCCTCTACCGAATGTCTCTGGATAGTGAAGGTAGTCAGGCGCGAAATTACCCGTGTTGGAAAATACTCATCATCGTACAATGGAGGATTTGAGGCAAAAAGCCTCCATTGAATGTTGGATGACGTAGTATAACCTGTAATAACGGATGGATTTTGAGCATCATTTCATCCAGGTTGTGGTGGTGTTGAACAACAAATAATCGTTCTATAGAGGGCGTACAGTACGATCGACTGCGACGAATAAGAGCTCCTGGGCGATGATGATACTTTTGCTCATCATTTGAACCGCGGCCTCAAGCGCCGGAATCGCATTGACGCCATGACACCGCCGACCCCCGCGGCCCCTGTGAAGACGCCGCTGTCCCCGTGGACCAAGTCGGTGGTGGCTGGCTCCGTCTCGGGCATGGCCAGCGTCGTGGTGTGCCACCCGTTCGACACGATCCGCACGCGCCTGCAGATCTCTCCGCAGCGGTTCCGCGGCTTCTTCGACTGCGCATCGCAGACTGTCCAGCGCGAGTCGGTGCGCGCGCTGTACAAGGGCTTCGTGCCGCCGTTCTTCAGCCAGGCCGTGTACAAGTCGGTCATCTTCACGACTTCGGCCAAGTTCCGCAACGACATTCTGCCCAACAGCACGCCGCTGCAGCCCTTTCTCACGCCGTCGATCATCTCGCTCACGAGCGGCGCCATCGCCGGAGGACTCAACGCGTTCATCGTCGCGCCTGTCGAGCTCGTGCGCAACCGCCTGCAAGTCCAGTACGAACACGAGAGCGTGACCAAGCGCTACCGCGGCACCTTCCACTGCATCGCCCAAGTCGCCAAGACCGAAGGACTCGGCGCCTTCTGGCGTGGGCTGTCCACGACGATCCTGCGTGACTCGCTGGGCGTCGCGTGCTATTTCCTGGGCTTTGACTTCGCGAAGCAGAGCCTCATACAGCGAACACAACTGAGCGAGACGTCCGTGCTGCTGGCTGCCGGCGCGATCGGAGGCATCAGCTTCTGGGCGATCGCGTTGCCCTTTGACACGATCAAGACACTGATCCAAGTCGACACTGCAAAGGGAAAGGACGCAGGCTTCCTGCCGACGACAGTGCGACTGGTGAGAGAGCACGGCGTCTCGCACATCTTCCGCGGCTGGCAGGCAGCGTTTTCACGCGGCGTCCCGAGTGCGGCGATCACTTTCTATGCTTTCGACCGCACCACCAAGTATCTGAATGAAGTAGACGCTGCACAATAATACACAATACTTCAACCAGAGGATGATAACCTCAATGGAGGCCCAACACGTGAGGATGCTTTATTTGTGGGCTTGCAGAGCGGAGGCGACCGAGGCCACTCGACGCCCGAGCCCTTCGGCCTTGTCCTTGAACATCTCGTGGACTTGGTCTGGATCCGACGGATAGCAGTTCGCTGGGAACTCCCAGTACTTCGGGTTAACCTGCGCTTGTGGTTGAAACGGCCCCTCACTCACAATTGCCGACGCGCCGAACGCGCTCGTCCAGCGCTCACCACCGACGACGACCATGCGGAAGATGAGCATCGAGTGCAGTAAGTTGACCATCGTGAGCTCTTCTCCAGAAGAGATGCCGCCACCAGTGACAAATACCGCGCCGACCTTGTGGCTCAGATCCGCCGAGAAGTCCCAATGGCTCAGAAATGTAGCCATCTATGCAACAAGGTGAACGGTCAACACTGATAAGCTCACGAAGGAATTCAGCAACACCAACTTGGATCTTACCTGCGGTTCCACGTTGGCGTTGACGACGTGAGAGCCGAGGATCACGGCGTCAGCCCATAGGACGTCGTCTACGAAAGACGCGTCACTAACGAGCCGCGTGCGGAGCTGCTCGCTCGTAGCGACGGTCTGCAGCACACCCGACTCGACTGCGCTCGCCAGTTTGCTCAGGTGCGTGCCGTTGGAATACACGATGAGCACACGCACGCTAGCTTCAGTCTCTTGCTGTGGCTTCGCATTAAACGCTGTTGTCGTGGCGACGAAGTGATGCGAAGCTGGAGAGTCGGGGCCACGATGGAGTGAGACGAGTAGCTCCTGTGAGAGCAGCGACACGCGCACCAGCGCCAGTGATGTGGCTACGCTGAGCAGAATCAACAGGGCGACGGCGACGGGCTGTAGAGTGAGTGGGAAATGAGGGCGAGCTGCTGTGGCAGCCAGCAGCGGCGCACGCTCCGCTGGCGATCCTCTCATTTTGGAGCTCTTTGCGAAATGCTCACAAAATACGACGTCAGCCAAGTCACATTTCCACTAGAAAATCCGCAATTATGGATATTCCATGCAGAATATCTGCGAATCCTCACTTTTGGAGAGATCAAATGGCAAATGTTAAGAAACATTCACCCAACATGCAAAATGCAAGTTTTATGCTCGGTTAGTTGGCTACAAGGATACTGATCACGCGTCTCCTTGGTGGAGGGGTGCGAACTGGAAGCCGCAGTCTCCGATCGTGCCTGGACCTCCCTTGCCATCACTGCTTCCGAACTGCGGGTCGCACTCGCAAATGCCCGTGGCGAAGTCGCAGGCTCCGTGGTTGGAGCAGAACGCGTTCTCCCGCGTGCCCTTGACGGACACCTGGCCCATGAGCCAGTCGCCTCCCGCCGCGACAGTGAGAGATCCAGTTCCATCCTGGCCATTGCGATTCACGCTGTCACGAAGCAACGCACTGGACGGGATGATCGCGGGCAGGTCGCCCAGTTCGCTGAGCAAGTCGATCATGATCAGCGTGCCAGTGGCCGAGCAGGCCGTCGTGCTCCCTGAGATGGTCACTGCGACCTCACGCAGTGTGGACAGCGACTCGAGAGCGGTTTTGATCACAGATGAGGAGGCGTCAAAGGGGATGGCGGCCGTGGTTTTGTCGCGGAACATGATTGTGAAGGTGCCGCTGGTCGCAACACACCGCACGAGCTGCCTCTCTACGACGTCGTCGTATGTGTTCGGGTCGTCACCACGAGGACACTCACGCAGCGAGCAGTCGTAGCCAAAGAAGCCCCGGTCGCACATACAGCTGCGGATCTTGGAGCGGTCCCACGTGACGGGGTCGTTCGGGTCGTCCCCGTACGAGAATCCAGCTGTCTGGCCCTTGACTGCCACGAGAGGAGCGAGGTCGTTGAGCGTGAGACACTGGCCGTTGCCCGAGCACTCACTTGAAGAACCACCGCACAGCACTATGCACAAGAGGATCGCAGTTAGGGTCAGCTCTCTCGACAAAAACCTTATCTAAAAGAGATGGCAGATACGTACTCAGTTCACAAGCGGTGCCAGTGTACGGCCTCGGGCACTTACACGCACCATTGCTGCGGTCGCACGATCCCACTCCACTGCACTCACGCAGTCGCTTGTGGGCGACGTTGTTGTCACTCGGGTAGTCGAACCACGCAAGTCCTGTGGGGCACAGTCGCTCTGAGCAGTCGCCCGTGCGCCAGCCCTTGGCGCAAGTGCATCGGTAGGACGGGAAGCCCGAGCACGTGCCGTGGCCGCTGCAGGCCAAATCGCCAGGACAACCCACAGGAATCCGGGACGTCGCACCACAATCACCACGGTTCACAAGCGCCGTGTTCGTGCCACCGCCTGTGCGGCCGTTGCTGCTTGTGTATCCGAGGTAGCAGAAGCAGCGGCCAAGCTTGGTCTCGTCACAGATCCCGCGGTTTGAACACACGTTGCTTTCTTTCGTGCCGTCGAGTGATGTAATGCTGCCAAACTTCCGGCCGCCTCCGACGGCACTGATGCTAGAACCAGCGATGAGACGACTTTCGTCGACGACCACGGTTGGTAAGCTATCAATGACAACACAATAGAATTAATCAGTTCGACACGAGTAGTAAGTCGCAGGATATCAGTGCAGAACGTACTTTCCGAAGTTCTGTGTGAACGTGATGCTCATGATGTTGGCGGGGCTCTCACAGGCCTGCGCACCCGAGTGTGTGATATCAACACCTTGAATTGGTGGCATGCTTTCCAGAATCGCCTTGACTTGGTTGGGCAGCGACTGGGCAGGAATCGGCGGAGACGTAGCCCCCCGAAAAGCAACGGTAAACGTCCCACCACCTTCCGCGATTCTGATCGAAATCTGGTTGACAGGGTCCGGCGTGAAAGTCTGGTCCAGTGCCACACACGTCACGCCTCGAGTCACTTCCGTGAATGCCGAGACGAGTCGCAAGCGGTTCGAGATGTGGGCAAGTCCGTCGGTGCCTCCGTTTGTGCGGTCAGCGAGGATCTCAGCTAAGTCGCCGTCACCCCTCGCACCCGTGGATCTCACGACGACGAAGTCTAGCGTGATGATATTCCCTAACGTCGTACACGCCGCTGTATTCCCACTAGTGTACGTCACATCCAGGTCGACGATGTACGGCACCGTCGCGATGATGCCAGAGCGAAGCGCATCGTCAGAGACACTGAAGGGGATGTTGGTGACTCGCGTGCCGTCTTCAAAAGTGAGCGCGAAGTTCCCACTGGTCGCCGCGCATTCGATCTGCTGCCTTTCAATGACGCGACACGAGTCCACGCCCTTGACGACTTCCTTGGTTTCGTCGTCGATGAAGCCGTCGACACCAAGCAAAAACAACACGACGACGCCTTTCGAGTCGAGTTTCGAGAACGTGATGGCCGGAATATCACCAAAGTAGTCGCGGTGCCACAGCTGCACAAACGTTATCGTCACGAACGTCCCTGCCGGCGTGCACACCGACATGGCACCATTGAACGAGACTCGAATCGTGCCAACAAAAGGGATTGTGACCACGGCGTTGAGGAACGTGTTCACATCAGCATTGAATGGGATGTTCCGCACGGTCGTGTTGCCGAATGTGAGTGCGAACACACCGGCGTCGGCGGCACAGATGAACTGCTGCACTTCTTCCACTTTCCACTTTGGAATGATGGCATTTTGGGTCGGATTGGCGACGGGGAATGTGATACTCCAGTCGGTTTGGGTCGCAGAGGTGTCCGTTCGCGTCGCAGTCACCGTCGTCACTCCCGTGAGAGCCCTAAGGGCGCTAGCCACGGAAGTTCCTGACGAGTCGAGCATCGCCAGCGCCAGGAAAGAGATCGGACGAGCGTACTGAGTGCCGAACACCAGCAGAAACGTGCCCTTCGTGAGTGGCGCATCGGAAGCTAGCGTGAGGATTTGCTGTGTGTACATCGTACTGCACTGGACGAGCTGCACCTCATTCACTTGGTCCGTTGTAAGCGGGTCGTCGCCCGACGGACATCTCTTCACAGTACAAGTTGGACTGCCGTACCCTGTATCGCACCGACAGCCGCGCATGATGTCGGCGTCCCACACGGCGTCGTAGACGAAAAGCGAGCTGTCGTACAACTCACGCGACAGCACTTCGTTCTGTGCGTGGTCTTGCATCGTGATGCATTTGCCCTTTGACGAGCAGCTCTCTGGACAGTCGACAAGCTCACACGCGCTGCCAGTGAACCCCTGCTGGCAATGACACGTCCCCGACTCGTACCCGCACGTGCCTCGGCCCGAGCATTCCACTGGGCTGTGGGCGTCGTTGACTCCACGCACGATACCCCATGCCTTGCCCACTGGGCAGTTGCGGTAGGAGCAGTCGTGGCCGAAGAAGCCATTGTAGCAGCGACAGACCTTGTACTTATCGCAAATGCCATGCCCAGAGCACGCGTTCGTGCAGATACCGGAGACCACGGGCAGCCACAGTGCGAGCAGCACAGTGGAGGCGGCGATGCACAAGGCAAGAGACGGCTTGGTGATTCCACGGTGGTGATGTAGACGCCTCATGATGCTGACCGCTTTGAGCAAAGTGAAGTCCACGATCTGGAAGGCAGGATGGCTCGACGCGAGGAGCTATTCTGCAGCAACGGTTTCGTCGGTTGCAGCAGGAATGGGTACACTGATCCGACTCAGACTGTAACCTGATCCGATCAGAATTTCGCTGAGTTCTCACGAAGAGGTCGAAAGAGTGGAAAATGCGTCGGACTGACGACGCAAGTTGGTCGCGGCGTCCGCGTGTGCGATGGGAAGACGATCAGATAGCCACCAGAGCCACACAGCAGTCGGTGACTATGACTATAAGTCAACCACGGTCTCCACTACGTCCTAGACTGCGACACGGCTGGAGTATGAGCGCGCCGTCGCCGTCACTTTCAGCATCAGCGACGCTGTCCATGTACCTATCGGATGCGTTGGGAGGAGACCACACGCGTCCACTGACGGTACAGTCGCCGCTAAGGCGAAAAGTACAGTCACGAGGGGATATGATGGCGGATGTGCAAGCAGCTGAAGATCCAGCCAAACCAAGTGAAGCCAATGGCCTCGATGAGAGCCCTAGGAGCCCGCTGTCTCGATTTCTCAGAAAGGTACGCGACTGTGCACCTGCTTCTCATCATGGACGGTACCACTTACGAGATCTGTTCATTTGCAGCGAAATGGACCGTCCGTGGAATCTCCATTCAGGAGCTTCTCCGCGATGTCTCACCCCAGCGATGTCATTGGTGGCCATCGACGAGCTACGACGGAGACAGGCGCACACGCCGGGTCGATGGAGCGGCTCTTGATGGAGAGGATCAAAGAAGCCAAATCAATGCGTGAGACTCGTACCACCAGCGCCCACGAGATCAACAAGGAGAACCAGCGTCCGAATACTGTCTCGCAACCATCCACGCTATTCCCAACGATGAACGACTTTTCCTTTTCGACGGTCGCACCAGTTCCGCACCCCAAGCCAGAAAAGCCACGAATCCCACGAAGCACACTATTAATCCCGACATCACCAGATGTGGCAGTAGCAATGGACGGCGCTCGCTCTGAGCCGACGGGCGTTCAGTGCCCAGGGTCGGCGATTATGTTGAAGTCCACGCGAGCAGCTCGTCGCATTCAAAATGCTTGGCGAAGGCGGCTGTCAAGACAACACAAAGGCGAAGCTCCAGTGTCGCAGCTTCAGAACGAGGAACGACAAGAATCGCATGCTTTGTGCGAAGAAACGGATGCTAGCATAAAGGAGAAGGCGTTTGCGACAGATATCGTCACACAGATTGATCAGGCAGAGCCAACTCCCGATTCCTCGACTATTTCTGCCATCGATTCCAACTCAAGCCAAACAGGTCGACTAGAGGAAGAGGATATGATCGACCGCGAGTCTCAAGCTGAAGAGCTCCACGCACGCGCAGTGATGTGGGTGGATGATGAGTGTATTCTTCTGGAGGAAGGCCGTGTTCCTGCTTTCGAGTTGCTAGATCCGGCTGCTCTGGAAATCGATTCAAGTCTGGAGGCGTTGGTGCGGAAGACGCCCCAACTGGTTGCGGAGAAGCAAGAATCCGAGCGGCGCGGGCGTGAGCAGAAACTGAGAGCCCACCGCCGCCAACTAAAAAGCTACAGCCAAGTGATCGAAACTACAGCGTCGACGACGGCGGAATCTCTATCACCAGCGCCGAAGCAGAGACGGCATGTTCAGGTCGCGTTGCACAGGCGGAGAAGACCTCTGCTGAGCAAATCGAAGGGGAAGAAAAGCCGACGGACACGTGACCAAATCCGAGTTCAGCCTCACCACGTGGAAGCAGAGCCCACTGCGTCAGATCGAGTTGATACAGCCAGTCAGCAACGCGAAAAGGAAGCTGAAGATGTGGCAGCTCGACTAATGCTCGACCAGTTGAGCCGCTACGTGGTCTTTTCTGAGAAGGAGCAGCATGGACAAACTCCTGATGATGATCGAAACGATCTCATTCAGGTCGGTGAGGAAGCAATCGAAGGTGGAATTCCTGTGGATGGTGGTGAGTTCAGTCAAGAGACTGACGAAGGAGAGGAGAGTGGCGGTGCCTGTGGAGTCGTCGCTAGCAGCAGTGGCCTCAGCACTTCGTCCGATCCACGGATCCAGAGCCAGCATTCCCGTGGAGATGACTCAGCTGCTTCCTCGGCAGCCTTCTACAAATACAGCGCTGATCACGAGCTCGCTCTCTTCCCAAGGCTCCGCCAGACCGAATTGGAAGTGAAGCGCACGCTCGACCGCATCCAGGCGCAGTATTCGCTGGACCAGCAGCGTCTGATCGACGCGTGCGCAGACGACGCCATCTTCACGATGTTCTTCTCACCGCCGCCGTCTCCAGTGGACAGCGACCAGCAGCCTTCGCTCATGGTACTACCAGCCCACACGCCTTCACCAGTCGCGCCCAGCGAAACCTCGTACGATTCGTCCACGACATTCAACACCGCCAAGCAGCAGGAGTTTCTTCAGGCGATCGACGAGTTCCGCGAGTCGCTTCGTGCGTCTATGGCGTCCACACCACGCTCCCAGTCGACGTCACTAACCGCCCTCGAGATCCAAGAGCCACTGCCACGTACAGGCGTCCAGTACGAAGAGCAAGATGATGAGGACCATGAGACCTCGTCGACTAAAAGCGATGACGCGGACGTGGATGTGGACGCTGAGCTACAGGTCATGCTGGTGGAGATCCAGCGCTGCAAGACGCAGATCGCCCACGCGCGACGCCAGCGTCTGCCCTCAGCCCAGAGCTACTAACGTAGGGAAGAGTTCATACACCCTCGCATCTTCAGGGTACGCGTGAATGAAGGGAGTGGCACTTGAAGTTGCACTTGCGTAAGCTCAAAGTTGTTGGCTGGTTGGTTGGCTCTCGTCGCAGGCGGCTCTGACTCAGATTCGTTGGCAGTGACGCGCGTCGTGATTGGCGCGCGTCAACGACTCGTGACCAATGGAACACGTGACGATAGGACCACTTGGCACCACATGCAAGTGATTACAGGCGCACATAGGCAGACACTGCATCACACAACAGATAATACCCTTCATAACATATCAATCAGTTATGTATTCAATCAACCATCTATAAGAGGTTATTGGTGGAAAATAAGGGAAACGGGGAGAATATGCACTATCGGAGGATGTAATACGGAAGGTTTACCTCTGTTTCGGAATTGGACCTTGCAAATCGGCTGGATTAGGGTTGGCCCACCCAGGTTCTTCACCCGTGGGTCGGGACGGAAGGCACGACTTTAGCATTGCCGTCAGGCGAACGTAGCTGCTCACTCGTCGACAGACAGCCACCTCACCACATTCCCTTCCTTCATTTCCCTATCAGCCCCGTAGCCATGGCGACCGCTTCCCTCCCAGTATGTAGCGCCGTGTGTACTGCTGCTTGTATCTGCTAGAAGCTGGAAACTGATGAAGATGTGTGTGTGTCTCTCTCTATAGTTTGTGACCGGCCAGGCGTGCCCAAACCCAGAGACGTGCTTCGTCAAGGGCCCGCACGTCCACCGCGAGCGCAAGCCAGAGCCTAAGATCCTGAACACGATCCTCGAGCACGTGGGCAACACGCCGCTCGTGCGCCTCAACAAGATCGCCAAGAAGGCCGGTCTCGAGTGCGAGCTGTACGCCAAGTGCGAGTACTTCAACGCCGGCGGCTCGGTCAAGGACCGCATCGGCAAGCGCATGGTCGAGGACGCCATGGAGTCGGGCCGCATCAAGCCAGGAGACACGCTCATTGAGCCGACCTCGGGCAACACGGGTATCGGCCTCGCGCTCGCGGCCGCCATCTACGGCTTCCGCATGATCATCACGCTGCCGGAGAAGATGTCGCAGGAGAAGGTCGACGTGCTCAAGGCCCTCGGCGCCGAGATCATCCGTACGCCAACTGAGGCTGCGTGGGACTCGCCGGAGAGCCACATCGGTGTCGCGCTTCGCCTGAACAAGGAGATCCCGAACTCGCACATCCTGGACCAGTACACGAACCCATCGAACCCACTAGCCCACTACGACGGCACCGCCGAGGAGATCCTCGAGGCGCTGGATGACCAGGTCGACATGGTCGTCATGGGCGCCGGTACCGGTGGTACCATCTCGGGTACGGCCCAGAAGATCAAGGAGCGCGCGCCGAACTGCATCGTTGTGGGTGCTGACCCGAAGGGCTCGATCCTCGCGGTGCCAGAGAACCTCAACGACGAGAACCGCCTTAAGTCGTACCAGGTCGAAGGCATCGGCTACGACTTCATCCCGCAGGTGCTCGACCGTTCGCTTGTGGACCGCTGGATCAAGACGGACGACCAGGAGTCGTTCCTGCTGGCGCGTCGCCTGATCCGCGAAGAGGGTCTGCTCTGCGGCGGCTCGTCGGGCTCGGCGCTTTCGGCCGCTCTGCGTGAGGCCAAGTCGCTGACCAAGGGCCAGCGCTGTGTTGTCGTGCTTCCTGACTCGACGCGTAACTACATGAGCAAGTTCCTGTCGGACGACTGGATGTACGAGAACGGCTACGTCGAGGACATCACCAAGAGCAAGCTGAGCTCGACCTGGTGGGCCAAGAAGAACGTGTCGGAGCTGCCGCTGCAGGCGCCAGTGACCGTCACGCCGGATGTGACCTGTAAGGAGGCCGTGGACATCCTCAAGAACGAGGGTTTCGACAACCTGCCAGTCGTGGCGGACGACAACTCGATTGTCGGCGTCGTGTCGGAGGGTAACCTCATCGCGCAGCTGATGCCAGGCCGTGTGCAGCCAACGGACGCCGTGGCCAAGGCCATGTACAAGCAGTTCAAGAAGGTGACGACCACGACGTCGCTGTACGAGCTGAGCCGCATCTTCGACCGCGACCACTTCGCGCTGGTCGTGTCGGAGCAGAAGCGTGTGCGCAAGGGCGGTGAGACCGAGATCAAGTCGGTCATCTTCGGTGTCGTCACGCGTATCGATCTGCTCACCTACATCACGCGCCACCAGGAGTAAGCACGTGGTTTCGTGGACACCCAGTCGTAGTAAGACAGACGAGAAGCTGAGCCATTGCCAGTCATTTTGGATATCACGATAAAACAATGTATTCCAGTATCATTCATTTTCACACTCATGCTGTCTGTATTCCTGACGCTGCTGTTGAACCCCATACGATCGAGTCAAAGGATCACCAGATCACCAAGACGACTAGCCCGCGTTAAGCTGCAACGTGAGTAGTACTTGCTTACAGCTTGGCTGGCACTTCGTCGTGGAAGACGAACTCGCCGCCGTCGATCACGACCTTGTTGCGCTCCTGGACGATCGTGCGGAAGAGCACAGTGGTGCCCTGGACCCACATCTGGGTCTCAAGGGTCTCTCCTGGAAGCGTTGGGCTCGAGAAGCGGACGCGGATCGACTTGAAGCGGCGTGGGTCGCCCTTGCAGAAGTGCTTGTACAGCGCGCGCGTGGCGAAGCCCATGGTGCAGAGACCGTGGAGGATCGGCACCTTGAAGCCCACGCTCTGGGCGATCTCTGGGTCGATGTGGAGCGAGTTGTAGTCACTGCACAACCATACAAACAACCAAAACATCATCAGACCAAGTCCACGATGAACCAGTGAAGATCTCAATGACTCACCCCGAGAGACGGTAGATCTGCGCCTGCGTTGGCAGCGTCTTGTAGACCTCGCGAGCGTCCGGCTCACGCGTTGGGATCTTGACGCGTGGCGGCGCCTTGCGGCCCTTGCCTTCAAAGCCCGTGAGTCCGCGGATGAACGAGCCGCTGATGAGACGCGCGATTGGTCCGTTGGCGTCGGACACGAGCGTTTCGCTCTCCATGAGCGTGCCGCTGCCCTTGTCCAGGAACGAGATGATCTTGCTCTGGCTCTGCAGGCTCGCGCCCTCCGGGTTCAGCGGACGGAACAGCTCCAGCGACTGCTCACCGTGGAGCATGTTCGCTGGGTTCACGACTGGAAATCCATCCGGGAAGCTGGCAACCGTCGGCGGTGGGAACGGCACGATGTCCTGCGAGTTGCCCTTGAAGCCCAGCACCACAGGGTCTACAGTGAGCAGGTCACACATCAGTCTACAGCTCATCATGTCAGCACAGCGTTGGCTACTCACAGAGGGGGAAGGCAGCGAAGTTCTCGCTGTACTCGTAGGCGAACTGGAGGTCCGACTCGCCAATGCCGGCGGCGTACAGCAGCAGGTCGCGCTGGTTGTACGTGGCCTCGTAGGTCTGCGGCGCCGCGCCCAGGATCTTGTCAACTTCGACGCTCATGCTTGCTGGTTTTCTGCTCGTGGTTGGTTTCCTCGGGAAGGATGGGGAAATGGGCGTTCGAATCCGGTGCCGTTCTTGTGCGGATTCCGCAAAAAGAGCTCTTCACCTTCAGGCTTTTTGGTTGTGTAAACAAGCCACGTCAACATGCGGGTGGCCGCTACTTCAAGTTACACTCTCGGGGTACATTGAGAGGCGTAACCGAAGGATGGGTACTGTTGGCGAATGTTGCGGGAAGGTCGTCTGAAACTGGATATACCATGAATCAGTTGATTACGACTTGGGCCACCTCGCCTTTGCATTCGTTGGCTTCAACAGGCAGCTGGCTGGGTGAGCGGCTGTCCGTGGAAAGCAATCGTGAAAGTTCAAGCGGCTGCAACAACCACGCTCGTGATTGATGGCAATGAATGTGGCAAGTCATCTAGCGGTTAAATTCGCACGTACGGTGGCAACCTGAATGCGTCTCCGTTAGTGTCGTCAGAGTTATCTCGTCCGAGCTGAACGTACTGAAATCGACGGGTTCGACGATGTTGCAGCAAAGAGAGAGAGAGAGTGATCCATTCGGAGAGTCGGGTCCTCATTTTGCAACCGAATCATCCCAAAGCGAGGTTTTTCCAAATTTTCTGCACCCATGAACTCTCCATCTCCAATTTTTGTGTGCAATTGATCTCCTAAAGCATCGGATTATTGAATTTTCACACATATGTACTGATATAGAATCAAAATGAGCAGAAAAACCTCATTCAAAAGCTGCCATTTTCGAAACGGCGCAACATGACAGCAGCCCGCAGCTGCCCACTCTGCGGACAAGCGCAGGTCGCAGTTGACGGAGAAAGGGAGGAAGAGGGTCCGCTCAGCGAGCAGCTCCAAAGCAAGCGAAACGCGGCAGGGAGTGCAGCACTCGCAGGTTTCATCGCATTGAGGACGCAGGACGAGACCTGCGGCATCGATCGCACGTGGGAACAAGCATTGGCACCCCAGCGACGCATCTGCGCGTGAGATTCTGAGGCGAAACGGACGAGCAGAGCCCTCGGCCCCACGCATTTACAGTACGCACCAGTCGCCTCAAGAGCGCATCAAGAGAGCAACTAGTTTGCTTATTCGATCGCCAACATGACGGCGGCACGCAAGTACTCCGAGAAGGAGATGGAGATGCACCGCGAGTACATGAAGAAGTACAAGAAGGAGTCGTCGGATCTCAACAAGGAAAAGCTCAAGTACAAGGACCACTACGAGCTGCTCGGCATCAGTCGCGAGGCGACCCACGATGAGATCCGCAAGGCGTACCGGAAGCTGGCGCTCAAGTACCACCCGGACCGTAACGGAACCCCCGAGGCGCAAGAGCGATGGGAAGGAGTGCCGGCCGCGTATGCCATCGTGTCGGACCCCAACAGTCGCATGGAGTACGACGCGACTCTGCCGACGCGCGACGCGCTGGTCCAGTTCTACAAGACCTACAACCCTGCGAAGCTCGACAACGGCACCATCCAGACCATCATTGATGGGTGGTATGGCCGCGAGGTGGAGTTGTTCCAGATGCTCAACGCCAAGTACGAGATCGCGCCGCACCAGGGCATCAATCGCCGCTCCTCTTCCGACCAGCTCCCCGTCGACAAGGCCCGCGTTATCTCTCGTGACAGCTTGTCATCGAAGGCGAAGGGGGGCGAAGTCGCTAATGAGCAGACGTGGATGGAGTCGGTGGGTTCGGCGTTCTGCTGCAAGAATGTCTTCTCGCGGTTCTTCGCGACTCCGTACTACGAGGTCCAGACGCAGAGCCCAGGCATCGGACTGGCTCGACAGTCGGAGACGCCTGGTCAGCCCATGATGCCGACGACTCTGCAGTCTCCTGCGCCACCACCAGACCAAAGTGTGTTCAAGAAGAGCTCCAGCTTTGTGTCGGTGCCGAACGATGACCGCCACTCGTCGTCGACTACCGACGAAGAAACCGAGACCGAGACGAGCGGCAGCTTCGTCGACGAAAGCGCCTGCAGCAGCACCACCAGCACGGCGTCGTCCGACACGCCTGTGAAGTGAGGAAGGGGTCATGTGCAGCGTGAGTGAGTCGCGTTGATTAATTAATATTATTATTGTTCATAATCACCATCATCTGCATGGCGTCGGCCATTCGTGCTCATGCACATTTTGCCGATCATCGCGTCGTGGCATGGTACTGTTGGTCATGACCGTGATTATGGTAAGATTGATGACTACTCTATAGTAGATCTCATAGGAGACGGTCACCAGCAAAATCGCTTCTAATAGAGGAGCGCCTTCGAAATTTTATCATGTGACGGTTGGGCAGTGTGTGAAAAACAACCTGTATCAATGAATAATCAGATACAAAACCGCCTAAATAGAAGAGCGTCTCCTATGAGTCGGCATCTCCTTTGAGATTTACTTTAGAGTATATCCGTCCATATCAGACAAAAATGCGTATATTCACGTAAATTAGGATTCTTGGACGGCTACATACGTGGTGACTCATTGAAGAGCTCCAAGTCAGCAGACGAAGAACGCACCCAAGATGATGACGCCAAGCAAATTCCACGACGACGACGACGACCATGGCGGCGGCCGTGGTGGCTCTTCGACACAGAGCTATACGGCGCTGACGCGCTCTCCGCGCAGCTTATCACTGAGCGCGCAGAGCTCGTCGATCTGCTCGTTCGTGTCGTTCTACCCCGTGCAGGCGGCGCAGCGCTTGTTCCAATGCTTTGGCTACACGCACACTGTCAAACTACAGAGCGGACGGACGTACGGGGTGCTGTGCTACAACTGAATAGGTATCAAATGCTGTGTCACAAATGATATGTGGCTGTGTTTTAGGGTCATTGTCGGTGCGGAGATCGCGCAGGGAGGATACTCGTACGTGTACCACGCGCGTGACGCCGCGACAGGCGAGGCGTTTGCGCTCAAGAAGATCTTGTGTCAAAACGAGGACCAAATGGCGATGGCCAAGCAAGAGATCGAGACCCACCGCTCGTTTCTGCACGTGAACCTCATGCCGCTCAGCGATTACGCAGTGGTGTCGGTGGACGCGCAGACCCACGAATACTACTTGCTGTTTCCGTTTATGGAGGTACGTGAGCAGTGCACTCTTAGTGGCATTCTGATGCGATCGTCACTAATTAGTATGGTTACAGAATGGAACTCTACGAGAGATGATCGACGTCGCGCTGAGTCGCCGCATGCCGATCCCGGAACGACTGATCCTAGACATCTTCCTGAAAGTGTGTCGCGCCATCGGCGAAATGCACTCGCGATCGCCTCCGCTCGTCCACCGCGACATCAAGGTACGGTAGTCGATCATGAGCAATGAGCCGCTACGGACGACTGATGTTTTCTTGTGTTGTTGTCGTGGCTAGCCGGAGAATGTGCTGCTGACACGAGACGATGAGCCCATCCTGACTGACTTTGGTTCCGTCGTCATCGGAGAAATCGCGATTGCAAAGCGATCCGACGCGCTGATGTTGCAGGAGAAGGCGGCGCAGTACAGCTCCATGCCGTACCGTGCTCCAGGTTCGTTTAGCTGCTCAAGTTGTTGACATCCACAGCGTTTACCATAAACTCGTTGCTGATGATAGAGCTGTACGACGTCGGCGACAGCACGCACATCACTCCTCGCACCGACGGTTCGTCCTCGTCCAATCCTGAATACTCTTGGATTATATCTCATTGACGATTTGTGTGCCTCTCTCTGTAGTGTGGTCGCTTGGCTGTCTGCTGTACGCGATGGCCTTCGGGTACTCGCCGTTCGAGTGCTCGTTCACGGACAACGGTGAGCTCAAGATCGTCGAGTGCTCCTATCTGGGCGTCATTGGCGCTGTCAAGTTCCCAAAGAACCCCACGCGAAGCCAGTCGCTTCTTGAGCTCATTCGGTACGTGCTGTTGCCTGTGTTTTTCTGTGCCCAAACGGAAGTGATTCATTATCGCTTTTTAGATGGACGCTCACGCAAGACCCCGCCGCGCGCCCGTCTGTCTTCGATGTCATTGATCGCCTCCACGCCACCCATCAATAAGGAGGATGCGTCGCGCGACAGGACGGCACATTCACCAACATGGGTCCGCGCCATTTTCGAGCATCTCGTCCGCCAAAAGTGCCGTTGGCGCCAATGGAAAACTGTATTTATGGCAAAACAAACACCCAATTTTGTTGACTTCGGTTTCCTTTTGTCCCCATCCTGTAATATACACAACTCTTGTGCTAGTTTCGCAAAATGAAATTCTTTTCCATCGGCCAATCACCTCTCAATATTTGCAGAATCTTCCCCAAAATTCCACAGAGTGAAGGTGATGCCCCTTGGAAATGTATGCTGCGAAAATAGAGTCCCGTTGGAAAACGTGCGCCACATGCGGCGGCTTATTCGCCAACTTGGCTGCTCGCCACCACAGCTCCATCCACAGACAGATACACAGGAGACACAGGAGCATCCTCCCATAGATCTTGCACATGAACGGACGCGACAGCCACAGCCACAGCCATAGCCACAGCCATAGCGAGGCTTCCACGGCCTCCTCCAGCGGAGCTGCTGGTGGAGCGGAGCCGTCGACGCCTGCGAATGGCGTGGAAGCCTCGACGCGCTGCGACTGCTGCAAGTCGTGCGGCGCGATCCTGGAGCTGGAAGGCTGCGGCCACCGCTTCCACCCGCGCTGCATCTACACGTTCCCCATTGTCCAGTGCGAGCTGTGCTCGGAGCCCGTGGGCACGGTCAAGATCTTCCGCGTGTTCAAGAACTCGGCCAACTCGATGGTGCGCAAGGGCAAGTGGAGTTCGGACGAACACAAGTACGCGAATATGATGATGAAGCAGTTCCAGATGGGCGCCATGCCGCTGGTCGACGGGCTCCACTTGCGCGGCTTCATTGCGAATCTGCTGCAGTGTGATCCACTGCGCGTGACCAAAAAGTACTCGGGCCATGCGATCGGCAAGCAGAACTTCTTCTACCAGCGCAACAAGAGCTACTGCTACAACCTCCACACCAAGATGCAGAAACGCATCTCGAGTCTGCGCAACCACTTCTATTGGCACATCCAGTACCGATGCAAATTCGGCTACTCGATGAACATCCAGGAGCTCAAGGCCGCCGAGGCCGACTACTGGATCCGCGAGTTTATCAAGTTTGCCAACAAGATCGGCCAGCGCGTCGAGTTTTCGGCCGCTCCAGAGCTGCTGGAGTCCCCAGTGCCGTCGCCAGTCAAGGAACGATCAGAACCAGAGTCTCCGGTGCAGATCGTGACAGCACCGCCGGTTCGAATGCCGACGACGGTCGTCAAGATCGAAGCCGCCTCGCCCAAGCTGACGCCTCAGCCAGTGGCCCCAACGCTTGAGCCAGCCGTCACGGTGTCTGTTGGTATCACGCGTCCGTCGGTCGCTGTCGATCTGGAGATGGAGGTAGAATTCAAGCCTGCAGATCAGGGTCAGCAGAACCAGTCGTTCAAGGGCGACACGTCGGTCGGCGCCGTGTCTCCGCTCAGTTTCGACGAGTGGCGTGAGGAAGAAGCTCCCTCGTTCATGGACGTGCTGGACAAGGCACTGATCGCCGACTTTGCCAAGCAGGGCTCGCAGTTCTCGGCCACACTCAGTGAGATCCTCGGCCCCACCAGCAAGGTCACTTCGAACGTGTCGCTGCCTTCGCTCGCGTCGGCTCTGCCATCTTTGGCGCAGGCGACTGCGGCCGTTGCAGGCAACAACTCGCGCTGCTCGCTTCGTGACTGGCTGCTGGAGGAAGACTCGCGCTGGAGGGACTCGGCGGTGGGCAACTCGTGGTCGTTTTCGTTCCCGCTCTCGGACTGCGCCTAGAGCAGCGTACGCCATTTTTTTCTTCGTATTTATTCGGACCACCACCCAGCACCACAAACCCCACCTCGTCCTCGTCAAGCCACCACTCGTCACTCGTCAGCATCAGCCAAGCACCACTACAATACCAAAGAACAGTCAATATAAATGCGAGGATCGCACTCGCCCACCACAGAACAACCATCGTAGCCCTCAACGTAGAAATACAAACAGCCATTGCGTCAGTTGACGCTCTTGGAAGCACAGTATATGGCCATTGCACCGCTATCAGAGCTCAAGCCATGACGGGATCTGCTGTCGCAACGCCGTCATATTGAATGCATCATTTCATTAGCTCCATGACCTCCTTTTTCTAGTCTTCGGCGTCGTCGACGTCGTCATCGCTGTCATCGTCGTCGTCGTCGTCGCTGTCCTTGTCATCGTCGTCGTCCTTATCGTCCTCGCTGTCCTTCTCCACGTCGTCATCGTCATCGTC